>RAHM01000365.1:625928-652413 GCA_003713295.1 Parotia lawesii | reverse complement strand
GCACGACAGACAAGCGACACAACGTGCACTGGGACCGCTCTGCCCTGCACACCTCGGCCTTGTGATCAAAAGTGAGACTTTCCCTTTATGGGGCCTAAGGGGCCCCTTCTTGGGTATACCCGTCTCCAAAGCTGACTCAAAATTCCCTCCCGGCGAGTCCCGACCCGACACCCCGCTTTCATCCCCTCGACTTATCTCTCGGATGTGTGGGGACGTGAATCCTCCTCGGGCGCAAAAGAAGGCCGCCTCGCCATCGGGGAAGCTCCTGCTGTCACCGGGCTGTTCTCTTAGTCCTCGACAATAAAGAAAACCAAACATCGGTGTGTGAACTTAGCGGCACATCAGCCAGAACCCGACGATTCCGCTACTCACCGTCTCTTAAGACGGCCTCGGTCCTCGGGCCGCACGCTTCGGCCGGGCTCCGAGGCCGACGTCGTCGTCGCCGGGTCTAACCTGGGTTAAGAGGAGACAAGGTGATGTGGCATTGCTGAAACTTGAGTGAACCCTGGCTCCCCCTCCCTCTCTCCCCGACTCGCCTTAACTCCTCGGCCGTTGCCGAAGGCTACCCAGAAAGCACCTTTGAATAGAAAAGGTAAAGGCCTCGTCGCAGAGTCCCGTAATACTTCTGGAGGGCTCACGAGAGCGGCGAGCCGGGTCCGTCGGCGAGGGGGTTCGGCGTAGTACGAGCGGACCCCCTAAAACACGCAAATGACAATGGATGATTAGAGCTGCACCGGAACTTGGCACCTAAGGAATAACAACTGGTTCTTTCTACTGGTCGCCGCTTACCTCGCTCGCTTGACCTTGACTGCTGATATCCGGCTTTACCTCCTAAAAATAAAGACAAAGAACAATGCTGTAACGTAGCCACCATTTATACTTGTTCTGCAAAGACAAACAGTGACTGACCTTCCTGCGGGAACCCCCTCACCCGGTATGGGGCGCTCTGCCTCGGATTTAATCCGTCTGCATCTGAAAGAAAGCGATGACAAAAGTCAAAGGGCTGCATGATAACTTAACAGCTCCAGCCATCCCATGTGAATCYAGGAATACCATCTAGAGGCCAAACKACACCCYACATTACAAATTTCAAGTCCYYGGGCCTTGTCCTGTTACACCTATAGGCCAGACTACGCAGCAGGGCRGAGCAGCTCCGGGCCGAACCCGTGCGGGCACCCGTGACACGGCAGATGACAAACGAGGAGAGAAAACTCCCGGCGAGGAGAATGACCGCAAGCACATCGAAGGGCTAAGACTAAAGACGTGAGACACGAGATGCTCAAAAGGCACGGAACGCACGACAGACAAGYGACACAACRTGCACTGGGACYGCTCTGCCCTGCACACCTCGGCCTTGTGMTCAAAAGTGAGACTTTCCCTTTAYGGGGCCTAAGGGGCCCCTTCTYGGGTAYSCCCRTCTCCAAAGCTGACTCAAAATTCCCTCCCGGCGAGTCCCGACCCGACACCCCGCTTTCATCCCCTCGACTTATCTCTCGGATGTGCGGGGACGTGAATCCTCCTCGGGCGCAAAAGAAGGCCGCCTCGCCGTGCGGGAAGCTCCTGCCGTCGCCGGGCTGTTCTCTCTTAGTCGGCTACAATAAAGAAAACCAAACATCGGTGCACGAACTTAGTGGCACGTCGGCCAGAACCCGACAATTCCGCTACTCACCGTCTCTTAAGAACGCCCGGATCCTCGGGCCGCACGCTTCGGCCGGGCTCCGAGGCCGACGCCGTCGCAGGGTATACGTGGGTTAAGAGGAGACGAGGTGATGTGGCATCGCTGAAACTTGAGCGGACCCTCGCTCCTTCTCTCTCCCTCCCCGACTTCGCCCCGACTCCTCGGCCGTTGTCGAAGGCTACCCAGAAAGCCCCTTCGAATGGAAAAGGTAAAGGCTTCATTGCACGGTCCCATAATACTTCCGGAGGGCTCACGAGGGCGGCCAGCCGGGTCCGTCGGCCGGCCGGCGAGGGGGTTCGGCGTAATCCGAGCGGACCCCCTAAAACACAAACGTCAACGGATGCTAAGAGCTGTACCGGAACTTGGCACCCGAGCGATAACAACTGCTTCTGTCCACCGGTCACCTCGCTCCGTCGACCTTGACTGCTGCTATCCAGCTTTATTTCCTAAAAATAAAGACAAAGGACAATGCTGTAACATAGCCACCATGGTTGCTCTGTCTGAGGTGTGGCTCGAGCGGCTAAGCAAAGGTAAAGGCTACCTGTAAAGTCTTCTTTCTACTCCACTTACCCCCCAGTCTATTCCACAGGGCAGAGCAGTTCCAGGCTAAACACAAACTCAAACAACACATTATGCTACAGTGTGACACAAGGATGATAAAAAAAGCTCTCGGGGAGAAGAACGATGGCGAGGACCGAGACGACGCCACAAGAGACGACCGATATCGAGGCTCTAAGGAGCGGAAGACAAGACCGTAACAGAGCGACCCGTTACGAGAACTGTGGGTCACTATGATCGAGACGGCTGCGAGACAATGCTACGTTCAGAACGCTCCTCATATCCTTATGAGCCCCAGGACATTACAACTCACGGCCGGAAAGGATGGATGGCAATACGGCCGGGAACGAGGACGCGAAAGACGTCCGACTCGATGCTCCCGAGATGCGATTCCGAGACGCGGCCGAGCCCGCCGGTAAAAGAACGAACGATATCGGCGTCGTGCCGAGAAGAGCGAACGTTCGAGAACCTAGAGATGACGAACGACGCTCGCGATAAGGTCCTCGAGGGGAAAAGGCGGAGTTAGCCGAGCCGAGGGATCCCAAAGACACGCTAGACAACGTGACACGCTAGACAACACGACACAGGCTGGAACTGCTCTGCACTGAACACCCTACAGTTGCAGTCAAAAGTAGAGCTGCTGCCTTTAGCTGTCCTAAGAGGCCCCTTAGAGGACACCCCTTACCCCTGCACTAATTATTAAATCTCTCCCGGGAATTTCCACCCCGCTACCCTGCTATGATCCCATCTCTGAGTCACAGTCCCCGACTTATCTTTCGGATGGCAACGTGAATCCGCTTTGGACCCTCGGCCGTCTGGGAAGGCCCCACGATAGCCGGGTTAGCCTCTTAGTCAGCTAAGATAAAGAAAGCCAAAATCAATGCACAGGTTTAGTGGCATATGGGCTAAAATCCCAGCAATTTGGCTACTCCCCCTCTCCTAAGCGCACCCGGGTCCTCGWGTCTCCGGCTTTGTCCCGAGTCAAAAGCTGTGGCCATTATTTCAATGGACGCCTGGGTTAGCGAGGGACAAAGTTATACGGCGTTTCTATCGGCACGGTGGATGCATTTGTGCGCTTTAAGACACGTAAATGGAGCCGGTACGCTCGAGGAAAAGCCTCGGGGGGCCCCGAATGGACGCCTTTTCCCACCGTGCGGCTTTCAAAACCCCTCCCGACGCTTCCTAAACCGGTTACCCTGCTCACGCTCGCTCTCCCGGACACAATCTGCAACTTACCTACCGGAAGCCTCAGTTTTGGATACCATCTTTGACACGGGGCAGGTCCCTTTCGTGACACGATGAATACGCCAAACAAATTTGAAGCTTCGTACTCGATGCAACCCGGAAGTTACAATGCTCCTAAAAAAAAAAAAAAAAAAAACCCACAAAAAGAAAAACCAAAATTACAAAAGCACCTTACCACCCCTGAACACTCAAGCCAAAATCATGAGCTTAAATACTCCCTGTGTTCCATGCTGTCTTCTTCACGGCATCTTCAAAGCCTCTATTGCTTTAGGTGCCAAAAGCACCTACTGAAAAAAAAAAAAAAAAAAGCCCACAAAAAGAAAAACCAAAATTACAAAAGCACCTTACCACCCCTGAACACTCAAGCCAAAATCATGAGCTTAAATACTCCCTGTGTTCCATGCTGTCTTCTTCACGGCATCTTCAAAGCCTCTATTGCTTTAGGTGCCAAAAGCACCTACTGAAAAAAAAAAAAAAAGCTGAGATAAGCTGAAAGACTCCCTTCGTTAAAGTGAGAAGAGAGCTCTCATCCCGGTGAATCCCAGAGACGGAATGAAGCCCTTTGGCAAACCCCGGGCTTAATATACCCCTAGCCGGGCCCGCCTCTCGTTCCCACGATGCCCCGGGAAAAGGGAGGAGGCAAATCCCAYGAGGTATAAAAGCCCTCAGAGGAACTGCTGCTGTTTGGCTCCTCTGACTTAAATTTGAGGTGAGTAAAGGGCTCAATAGAGAAGAAAACTCTTCAGGGAAAGGATGATACTTTCTTTTTTTRCTTTTACCTCGAGCTGAAGGGCTGGCAACTGGTAAGAAATGGAACTTCGTGTTTTGGCAGCATAGCTAGGTAAGTGGGATCATTTGTTGTTAACTTGTGTAATTATTCCTTAGTGATTACTAAGTAGTCCTCCACATGTGGCTAAGTAGGGTGGAGAAGAATAGTAATGATGTGAATGATGTAACTCTCTTTGGGACCTCTAATTAGGGCTATATACATTATAAATAAAAATAAGAAAAATTAATAGACTCCCGGGCGGCGTTAGGGTCACGTACGTGCCGGGCTCGCTCCCGTATGACGTTTGGTACCGGGGCGTGGGTAGGAGTGCCCTGAAATACAGATTTAAACCCTTAAAATGCTCAAAAAGGGAGAGCTTCCTTTAACCGAGCCCCTTAAAATGAGGGAACAGAGGATGTTTACCTCTACTTAAACCTATACGATGGTAAATAAATGGCTTCTCCCCTTTAACTTAACTCCCTAAAATATTGGAAAAAGAATCTCTCAAATTATAGAAAAAGGGGGATTTTCCCCTCAATTCAAACGCTTAAAAAGGAGGGAYGACTGGACTTTGCCCTCAATTTAAGCCTTAGGACGATGAAAATGGGGGAGTTACCTGTACTTCAAACCTACAAAATAGCATCATCAATGAGATAGAGTGAGAAACAATGGCCCAGAGCAGGAAAGAGTAACAGAATAAAAAGGAAGAGGGATCCCGAGAGAGGCACAGGGGACGAATAAAAAGGAAGAGGGATCCCGAGAGAGGCACAGGGGACAAATAAAAAGGAAGAGCAGGTAAGGATAGACAGATAAATGGACAGCGCAACAGGGAAAGAGCATCAGGGAGTAGGACGCTGGGCCAGAATAAGAAAATGAGGGGCAGGGAGCAGGACACATTATTTTTATTTATTTCATATAGATAATATTTTCTTACATTTTTCAAGCCTTCAATGATTTAATTTATATATACAAGAGTTATATTTGTATGTGCGATGTCACGTGAGTTACGGCAAATCACCCCGAGTGTGGCGCCGTGAGTTTCTTCTGGAGCCGCCATCCTGAGTGTGATGGCACGTAACTAATCCTGACCCTAAACCTGGCCAAGATTTGGATTCCGCCTCCAAAATTCAATATATCCAAGGATTACTCCCAGATGAAAACTGCCAGGACAGACAGGTCATGCCAGGGACAGCGTCACCCTCGGTCAGTCACGGGAGATGCAACCAATCCTGAGGGACACAAGAACAGTTCTGTGCGTCCCCATGTGTCCGGTGTCCTCCGTGTATCCCTCGTGTCCCGTGCGTGTCCCCACGTGTCCCGTGTCCCCCGTGTCCTGCGCGTCCACGTCCTGTGTCCTACGTATCCCCCGTGCCCGTCTGTCCCTGCGTCTCCGTGCCCAGTTGACACGCAGGTGCATTAGCAACCGTTGCTTTATTCTCTGACCCTAACCCTTACCTCCCTCTGACCTTGGTTTGTCAGCACCTCCGTTGCCTTGCACTGCCTTACCTGGCCTCCCCCTCCATTTCCCTGCCTCCCCTTGCCTTGCCCGGACCCCTTGCCTGCCCCTCCCTTTCCTTGCGTTGCCTTTACCAAGCCTCCCTTGCCTTGCCTACCTTTCCGTTGCCTTGCCTTCGCCTCTGCTGATTTGCCTTGCCTAGCCTTTCTTACCCTTCCCTTGCCTTACCTACCCCACCCGTGCCTTGCCTTGTGTTGCTGCCCCCTTGTATTGCCTATCCATCCCTTGCCTTTCCTCACCGACCAACTCTTCCCTTGCCTTGCTTTGCCTACCCCTCCCTTGCCGTTGTTCCTATTTGGACATATGACTCGCGCGGGGGGGGGGGGGCGGGCGGTCTCCTCGCCTCCCTGCCCCTCCTCGCTGCTTTGTCCCTCGTGTTTTTGCGTCGGGGGGAGCGCTCCTCGCCTCCCGCTCCCTGGATATTGCGGTTCGGGGCGGGCGCTCTCCCGTCCAGCCCTCACCAACGCCCCGTTCCTCGCGTCCCTCTCCCTCGGGGTGTTGCTCTGGGGAGGACGGGGGTCCCCTCCCGCTCTCAACAGCTCTAAGCCGATCAGAAGTATCGGTTGCCAGGCACGCCAGCCCTTGGCCAATCAGAGCGCTCCGTGCTGCAAGTCATCTGTTGCCAGGCGGACCAGCAGAACCCAGCGCCCCGCGCAGCAGACGGACGGGCACGCGCCGTGTCTCGCAGGGCTGCGAACCCARCCTGGACCCCAGCCCCTTCCGGGGAGGTGCTTTGCGGAGGGGGGAGGTGGAGATCGCCCACACTGAGATCCCCTAATGCTGTCCCGAGGTTTGCGGCTGTGGCGGGTGCCGAGTGTGGCCGGTCAGGGTGGGGGCGGGGCTGGGCTTCGGGGGTTCCGGAGGTTTCGGGGGGTCCCAGGAAGAGCCGGAACTTGCGGAATGGGGTCAAAAGTATAAATTTTATTGGGAGGAGGTAAATAGGGCCCTCTCACGCTGCACTGACCCTGGCATCGGGGGGAGACCCAGGCATCTGGGGTGTTGAATAGGGGCACCCAGGGGTGAGGCAGCGACAAGTAGGATCAGGTGGAGTTAGGTGTGGTTAGTAAGGGTCAAGTGGGTTGGGATGGAGTCACGCAGAGTTCAAGCAGGGTCAGATGGGGTTAGGTGGGGGTCATAGCCAATGTCATGGTGAGGCATAAGGCTGGCCGGGGTCAGGCCGAGGTCAGGTGGGGTCAGTCAGGGAGTCAAGGTCAGCCATGTTTAGGCAGTATCACACAGGGTCAGGTGAAGTCAGGTGTATTTCAGGAAGGGTCAGAAAGAGTCAGGTGAGTCACAGAGTGTTCAGGAAAAGTAATAAAGTGGTCAGGTGGAGTCAGGCCAGGGTGAGGGTGAGCCCGGGGGCTGGCAGGGCACCATGCGCAGGCGAAAGGGGGGGCAGCGCAGCACCGTGCCCGGCGACCCTCTCAGCCCCGGCAGTCCCCCCGGGCCCGGCTCCAGACGGAATTCCCTCAGGATCAGCCCCAGGAACACGAAGAGCTCGGCCCGCGCCAGCCCCTCCCCCGGGCACGATCGCGCCCCGCAGCCGAACGGCAGCAGCGACCGCGAGGGGGCGCCCGGGGCCAGGAACCGCTCTGGGGGCGATGGGTCACGTTTGAGGGGGCTCCGCGGGGATGGGGGGGAGCCGGGGCGATGGGGGGGGGGCCCAGGATTTTGGGGTGGACCCAAAAGTTTGGAGGGAACCTGGGGGTTTCAGGTCGGACCCCGGGGTTCAGAAGGGAGACACGGGGGTTTGGGGTGACCCAGGGGCTTGGAGGGACCCTGAGGTTTGGGGGTGACCCCAGGGCGTCAGAGGGGATTCGCATGTCTGGGGAAGGTTCAGACGCCCGAGGGGGCCCTCAGGGGNGGGGGGGGGGGGGGGGGAGAATAGGAGGGGAGGGACCCACAGGTTTTGGGGGGTACCCAGATATATGGGGGGACCAATGGGGATGGGGGGGGAGAACCACAGGTTTGGGGGAGGGGGTGTGGGTTTGAGGGGACTCAGGCATCTGGGGGGGCACTCATGACACCCAGGTGTTCCCAGGATACCCAGGAGTCAGGCGAAACCCTGTGGTTGGGGGAACCCACAGTTTGATGTTTGAGGAGACCCCAGGAGTTCGAGGGGGACACTCAGGGTGCAGGAGTACCCACATACCGGGCAGGAAGACCTCGGGGTGCTGCCAGATGTCAGGGTCCTGTTGGGCTGCCAGCAGGTTGGGGACCAGGACAGTGCCGGCCACCACGGGGAGCCCCCCAAGACTGGAAGGGACAGGGGGCACCGAGATGGACTGGGGCCTGCTGGGGACTACTGAGAGCTACRGGGGCCATACTAGGACCTACTGAAGCCATACAGGGGCTCTCTGGGGGCTGCTGGGTACTGCTGGATGTCTGTTTGGGTCTACAGGGTCCATACTGGGATCTGGTAGATGCTACCGGGAGTTACTGGGTGTCTGTTGGAGTCTACTGGGGCCATACTGGGGCTCTCAGGGGTCTTCTGGGATCTACCGGGTGCCTATTGGAGTTTACCGATGCCATGCTGGGATCTACTGGAGCCACACTGGGATCTACTAGAATTTATTGGGGGTCTACTGGCATACTGGGTGGGATCCGCTGTGAGCTACTGGGTGTCAATCGGTGTCTACTGGGGCCATACTGGGTGTCTGCTGGGGCTCACTGGGAACTGCTGGAGCCATAGTGAGCTTTTCTGGGGGCTACTGGATGTCTATTGGGGTTTAGTGGGGCCACACTGGGACTTACTGGGGTATACAGGGAACTCCTGCTGGGATCCTCTGGGCTCTGCTGGGGCCTACTGGGGCTATCGTGGGGTCTCCTAGGATCTACTGGGTGTCCGTTAGGGTCTACTGGGGTCATTCCAGGACCCGTTGGGGCCTAGTGGGATGTACCAGGGCTATACTGGGGCCTACTGGGGGTCTAAAGGGGCCTACTGGGGCCATACTGGGACCTGATGAGTCTTACTGGGATTTACTGGGGTCCGTTGAGGCCTGCTGGGTCCTACAGGGACTTAGTGGGCCATGCTGGTCTACTAGGGCCCTACAGGGATTTACTGGCACCTACTGGTGTATTGGGGTCTTACTGGGGCCATACTGGGACCTGATGGGTCTTAGTGGGACTCACTGGGGTCTAATGGGCTCTGCCGGGTTCTCCTGGACCCTACTGATGATACCAAGTGGTCCCTACTGGTCTGTAGCGGTTCCTCTCAGTTCCCCCTCACCCAGATTGGTCCATAGCGGCTCCTCCCAGCATCCCTCCCCCACATTGGCCTGTACTGGTCTGTCCTGGTACCTGGTATGGCGCAGGGCACAGTGGGGCAGCGCCAGGGGCGCAGGGGGCCGCAGCCGCAGGGTCTCGCTGACGGTGGCCTGGAGGAGGGGCAGGCGCCCCATGTCCCCGGGCCCAGGGGGGCCCTGTGCCCCCTCCAGCTCCGCCCGCAGCCGTGCCTGCAGCTGCACAGGTGGAGCACAGGTGTGCTACGTCTGTCGTGGGGTGTCAGGGGAGGGGGCACGTCCCAGGGCAATGGGATGACAGAGGGACTTCCCAGAACCCCAGACCCTCCCGAACTTACAAACCCGCCCCTGGGACCCCAAACCATCCCCAAACCCGACCCTCTCCCTCGGGGACCCCCTTGAACCCCCGGATCCCTCCAAACCCCCCCCCCCCCCCCCAAAACCTGCTCCTCCCTCCTCCTTGGGGACAGCCCTGAGCCCCCAGACCTGTCTCTTGGGACCCTCTATCCCCAGACGCTGAGCCATCTCTCCACGGAAACTCCAAACCAAGGAGCCACRTAGGGACACAGACACAGCTCTGATATGTCTGTGACACCCATGTGGCACCTCAGGACGGGGTGGTGGGACACTAGTGGCCACAGGGGATGCATGGGACATGGGTGGGGGATATGGGACCCCCCTGGGGAACAGGCGGGGACACGAGTCCCTTCCAGGAACGCGCATGGGGACTTGGACGTGGCTGTGACGTGCGTGTGGCACCTCACGGTGGTGCAAGGGGATGGAGTCCGCCGTGGGGAGGAGGACATGGGGGACATGGGACCCCCGGGGACACACATGGAGCCTTGGGACCGTACAGGGGACACAGGGGGACGCATGGTGCCACACGTGTCATCTGGGGGCAGAGCATGGAAGCCCATGGAGAAGGGAACGTGGGGGACACGGCTGGGGACATGGGACACCTGACGACACACAGGACCCTCCAGTGCCCCATGGAAGACGTGGAGAGACATGCGTTTCACCTCAGGGCGGTGCAGCAAGAAGGCCACAGCCCAGCCCAGAGCAGCCGCTGTAGTCTCGGTGCCCCCGATGAACAGGTCGACCAGTGCCATGTGCAGTCGGGGAGGACTCAGGGGGCCCCCCCGTGCCCCAGGATCACGCCCCAGCAGCGCTGCCAAAACTGTGTCTGGGGGAGGGGAGGGGCACTCCTGGCAAAGGGATGACACGTGTTGGAGGGTTCCCCTGATCCCCGGTTGCCCCCCGAACAACCCTTTCATTTGGGAGTCCCTTCCAAACCCACGAGTCCGCCCAAAGCCCTGGTTCCTCCCCCAACCCTTACATCTCCCCAGTCCCGCATGCCCCCCAGACCCGTGGGTCCTCCCATCTCCTTGGGTCCCCCCAAACCTCTGTTTCCCCCAAAATATGTGGGTCCCCCCAAGCCCCTGGGTACCCCCCAAACTCCTGGGTCCTTCCAGACCCCCAGGTATCTTCCAAACCCCTTGGTCTCTCCTGACCCTCTGTTCCCACCAGACCCCTCCTGACCCCTGGCTGTCCCCCACCTCCCTGGGACTCCCCACCTGGTGCCGCCGGATCTGGGCCTCCACGAAGGTGTCACGATGCCGAACGAGCCGCAGCAGCTTCCGCAATCCCGGGTTGGGCAGGGCCTGGGCATAGGGACTCCTTAGGGACCCCCAACCCSTAAGGAACCCTTGACCTCAGAGAGACACCTCCTCCCCCAGAGATGCCGCATAAGTCTCCTGAGCCCCGGAGAAACCCTATGGCTGCTCCCCTGGGCCATATAGACCCTACAGGCGCTCTCCTTGCCCGTGTAGATCCCTCCAATGTCCTGTAGGCACCCTCAGCTCCATAGAGACACTTTACCCCATATAGACCACCCCAGCCCTATAGAGCCCCCACAACTGCCCCTCCCAAGCCCACAGACCTCCCCAACACCATATAGACCCTGTAACACTCCCCCTAGCCCCATATAGACACTATAACCCCTGTCCAGCCCCATAGAGACCCCATAATTCCCTTTCTGGGGTTATACAGCCCCTTCCCAGCCCCATAGAGACCACCCAAGCCCCATATGGATCCTATAAGCCCCCTGTCAGCCACCCATACCCTTCCCCAGTCCCATACAGATCCTATAACCTCCCTCCCAACCCCATATAATCCCCCCAGCCCCATATCCCTCCCCTGGGCCCCATAGCCCCCCCCAAGACTCGTAGTCCTTCCCAGGGCCCTACAGCCCCCACCAAGGACCCATAGCCCCCTGCAGCCCCCCCCCAGTTCCCTCATGGGCTCCATAGACCCTCATGCAGCAAAAAGGCCACGGCCCCATATGCCRCCCATAGGCCCTGCCAGGCTTACCCGCAGCGGGGGCAGCAGGTCAAGCGCCCGTACGCTGCTGTGCCCCCAAACCTGCAGCAGCTCCCCCAAGCAGCGGGAGAAGGCCCGGAGCTCTCCTGGAGGGGGCACCTGGGGGAGGACATATCTATGTACTGTCCAGTACTCGAGTTCTCTCTGGATCCCCCCAGAACACCCCCAACGCAGTTTCAGACACTTGGGTCCCCTCAAACTCCTGTGTGCCCCCAAACCCCTGCCACCCACCTGCAAATTGCTCGGTCCCCCCAAACAGCTGCATGTCCCCTTCCACAAACTCCTGGGTTCCCCCCCCAAACCCCTGGGCCCCCATAAAAACTGGGGTCCTCCCCCAAACCCCCGTCTCCATCCTGGGCCTCCCCCAAGTCCCCACCAGGTCCCCGAAGAGGAGGCGTGCGATGGTGCTGCAGGTATGGAAGGTGAACACCTCAAAGGGGTCCAGGGGGGCCTCCCCATGGGAACGCAGCTCCTGGGGGAAAGAGGAGGTTAAGGGGAGCCCTGGGGGAAATAAGGTGGGGCTCTAAGGTGGTTTAGGGGGTCGCAGGGGAGAAGTGGGGAGCTCTAAGGGAATTTTGGGGACTGACAGGGATAATGCCCTTTTGGGGTGCAGAGGGTGGGGTTTGGGTGAGTCAGTTTTGGGGGACAGGGAGTGTGGTGTGGGTGCAGGGTTTGGGGGGAGCGGTTTTCAGATGCAGGGGGCATGGTTAAGGTGCATGGGTGGGGTTTTGGTGAAGGGAGTGGGGTTTAAGGTATCAGTTTGGGGGTGCAGGGGCAGGGTTTTGCTGGTCAGTATTGTGTGGGGGTCTGTTTTGGAATGCAAGGAAGATCAGTTTTGGAGATGTCGGGGTCAGGGGATCAGTTTGGGGAGAAGTCGGTTTCAGGGTCTCACCTCACACAACTCCCGGCCCTGCAGCCAAAGGAGGGGCCCAAGACGCCTCCCAGCCCGTGCCAGTGCCCCCCGCACTGCTCCCCGCTGCCGCCGCCAGCCGGGACAGGGGCCTCCCAGTGCCAGGTCCCGGCCCCTCTGTGACACCAGYGACCCTGGCATTGGGCAGAGGGGGTCAGGGACCCTCAGAAACCCCCCCAGCCCCTATAGGGACCCACCTCCATCACACCAGGGGTGTTCTGCAGGGCTCCTCTGTTTCATAAAGCCTCCTCAACCCCACAGCCACCTCCTCCATAGGACCCCCCTATTCCCACCAGGGACCCTGGGGGCTGAAGGGGGTGTCTGGTGGGGCAGAGACCCCCAGGGACTGCCCTAGCCCCTATAGGCAACCCACCCCTCCAGAACTGCCCCCACCCCCTCCCAGCACCCATGTCCCCAGCCCCATAGGGACCCCCCTCCAAATCCCATAACAACCCCTCCAATCTCATAGGGACCCCCTCAAACCCTATAGGGACTCGCCATCCTATAGCCCCTTCCCCTCCCCCAAACCCCACAAACCCCGTAGTAACTCCCGTCAAATCCCCCATAGGGCTTCCCTACACACACTCCATAGTGACCCCCCAAACCCCACAGAGACACTCCCAGCTCCCATAGCGACTCCCCGAACCCCTCCAACTCCCCCATCTCCCCATAGCCCACCCGGCCTCCCCTGCCCCCGTACCCAGATAACTGGTGGGACGCCCCAGCCAGTCCCCCCAGTGCCGGACCAGCGCCTCGCGGATGGTCCCCACCGAGCTCGGCACCAGCACGTCTGGAGAGAAGAGGAGGGGCAGGGGGGAACCCCATAACTGGGGCGGGGGGGGGTTCCCAAACCAAGCGGGGAGTCCTGGGGTGGAATTTTGGGGGGAGCATCGGGGGGTTGGGGTCCCGGGGAAGGTTTGGGGGGTTTGAGGAGAGGTCTGGAGGAGAGGTCTGGAGTTTGGGGGGGGGGGTCCCGAAGGCAGGGGGAAAGGGCAAGGTTGGGGATTCGGAGAGTCCGTAAAGACCGGGTAGAGGGAGGTTTGGGGGGGGGCGGATCTGAGGTCCCAGGGCAGGTTCGGGCGAGGTCCGTTCTCGGGTGCCCCCCTCACTCACCGCGCCCCCCYAGGCGCAGGCGCAGCAGGGGCCCGTGCCGCCGCGCCAGGCGACTCAGGTGCAGCGCCCCGTGCGGGTGCAGCAGGTGCAGCGCCCCCCAGCGCGGACCGCGCCCATCGCCCCGCCGCAGCAGCGCCGCCAGCGGCAGCAGCAGGAGCAGCAGCAAGAGCAGCGCCGCAGCCGCCATGGCCCGCGGGGGGGGGCGGGTGTCCGGAGAGCCCCTATATTAGGGAACTCCGAAACCACGCCCCATGGAGCCCCACCCCTTAAGTCCTGCCCCTCGTAGGTGGTGCACACGCACCCCACTCCCTTCTCCCCCGCCCTCCCTCTGCCACTATAAAAGTGGACCCTAAGCCCCGCCCCATAAAGGGGGCCTCTTAAAACCCCGCCCCTTGAGGCTCGGCCCTTATACAGGGGACTCAAAGTCCCATGTGTCATTAAGCCCTGCCTCTCACCAGCCCCTCTGCCTTTACAAAGGGGAACCCTGCCCTCCCCCCCTGCAGGCAGTCCCTAATCTTCTATAAAAAGGACCCATAGGCCCTGCCCCTAAAATCTCTGCCTCCTGATGCATTGATTCCTCCCATAAAGCAAACTCCTAATCCCTAACCGCCCAAAATGACTCCACCACTATAAAAGCGGCCCCTTAGGCCCCGCCCCTCAAGCACCACCTTATAAAGGAGACCTTTTAAGTCCGCCCCCCCCCCTCCAATTCGAGGCCTGGCCTGCAATGACGGGGTTCACGCCCGAACCCTTCCCATCGACTTCCCAGGTGTGCCCACTCATTCTTCCCCCTTGGGGACCCCCTGAGCCCCCTGTGGGTGCCCCCCAACTGAAATTTCCCCAGAACCACCCACCCTGGGGGTGCCTCACCCCTCAAATCCTCCCCCCCAGGTGTTCCCCCATCTCAATTCCCTCAGCCCTCGTGGGGGTGCTCCCACCCCCCCATTAAGTCCCCCCACCCAGAGCCTCCTCCGTGGGTGCGTGCCCCCAATTTCCCCCACTCTGGCAGCGGCATTTGAGGATCAGAGATATTTAGTGGGGTGCAGCAGCACTGGGGGAGGTCCCCAATAGAGTGTGAGTCCTAGAGGGGTCCCCTTGGGAGGTGGCATTCCAGTGAGTGGGTGCTGGGATGATTATAGGTGGGGACCCACAATAATCTGAGGGGTGCTGAAGTCAGGCGGGGGGTGGGACCCCCGCCCTGGGATGTGTCGCTGGGGGATTTGTTGGGGACTCCAGGGGTGGGCTCCCATGGTGGGGGTCCTCGGGAGGGGTATTGCAGAAAGGGGTCCCAGGTGGGGGGTCCATGGAGGGGTGTCTCAACGTATCAGGGATCCCTCAGGGTCCCCAATAAGATTAGGGGTATGAAGGTGTCAGGAGGTGGAGCCCAGGGTGGTGGTCCCTGTGGGACTGTGCCGGGGGTTGGGTCACAGTGTGAAGATCCCGGGGGTGTCCCCCATGAGATGCTCCCTCTCCGGAGCCCCTGCAGACGTCGGGTCAGCTGCAGGTCCTTGGGGAACAAGATGACGCAGTGGGCAGTGAGCGCAGGTATGTGTCCTCCATCACCTGCACTCTGAAGTCCCTCAGCACCCCTTGACCCCTTCACAGCATCTCCCAGGGGGCAGCAACCCCCAAAACACACTCTCGAGGCACAGGGTCCTTTCAAATCCAACCACAGGCAACTCAAACACCCTGTGCCCCTAGAAGTGGGGAGTGGGCCCCAATATCCAGTGACCCTCCCCCCATACCCTGACGGACCTCCCCGTGGGGGAAGGGGCCCCTCCCCCGTAGCACTCCCTCCTAGCCCCCCATCCATGAAAGCCGTAGACTCCCCCCTCAAGTCCCATAAGACCCCTTCCACAAAACTCTCAGCCCCCATGGCCATCCCTTAGTCCCAACAACATCCCCTTAGCACCCATAGAGATCTTTCTAGACCTCCCTAATCTCCCAGAGACACCCCCAGAACCCATAGGATCCGCCACAGCCCCTCTGGGACATTCCCACTGCTCCCCAGTACCCACAGCTCCCCTCCAAGTGCCCACAGAACCCTCCCAGCCCCACTCCCTCAACTCCCATAGGAGGATGGATCCCCTTTGGACCACCCTTGGCCCCCCGGCCCTCACCTCCCGCAGCGCCAGCAGGGCCATGCCAGTGGTGAGGGGCCCCTCGGGGGAAGAGCAGGCAGAGTTCCTGCGCCTGGGACAGGAGAAGGGATAGGGGAACAGGGGGAGTTGGGGAATGTTGAGGAACATAGGAGGACATGGGGGATGTGGTGACAGGGTGGGACATGGTAAGCCATGGGGGGCCATGGGGACATGAGGGGGATATGGGGGACATGGAGACATCATGGGTCATGGACGGCACAGAAGTGGGGATGACATGGGAGGGCATAGGGGACATGGAGCGGGGCTATGGAAGACATCAGGATATGGGGAGACATGGGGACATCCTGGTCTGGGGCCATCACCCTGGGGACACCTTGGGGACATGCTAGAGACATGGGAACACCCTGGTTGTCACCCTGGGGACACTTTGGGGACACCCCAGGGTCAGGGACACACTGGATGGGGACACCTTGGGGACACCCTCGAGGATGGAGATGTGGGGACACCATGATGGGGACATCTTGCACTTTGGAGACACCCCAGGTAGGGGACAAGGGGGTAGTGACACCCTGGGGACATCTTGGGGATATCCTGGGCATGGAGATATGGAGGGCATCCCCCTGGGGACACCCTCTGTGGGGACAGGGGACACAATGACACCCTGGGGGCATGGAGACAACCCTCTAGGGACACCCTAACAGGACAGGGAGACAGTGCCACCACAGCAGAAGGGGCACAGGGGACATCCAGTCTGGGAGGCCCCCGGGGGATGGGTGGACACAAGGACATCAGGAGGCACACAAGGACACTGAGGGAGGACAAGGCCACCACGTGGTGAGGGGAGGGCAAGGACATGGTGGTGCTGGGACAGTGTGGAGGGGGGGGCCTTTATGTAGGGGTGGTCCCAGGGGGTTCCAGGGAGTGTTTAGGAGGTCCCAGGGTGGATTTATGTGGTCCCAAGGGCTTCTCAGCGGGTGTTTGTGTGTCTCAGGGTGGATTTGGGGGATCCGGGTGGGGGTGAGGGACCCCAGGGGGTCCTGGGGGGGGGGGGGGGGGGGGGGGGGGGGTGTTTGGGGGAGATCCTGGGGTGGATTTGGGGGCACCTAATGGGAGTTGGAGGGTCCCAGAGATGTTCCCAGGCACTCTGGGGTGTACTAGGGCGGATTTAGGGAGTCTTGAGGGGGTTGGAGGGTTCCAGAGGGTGTTTGTGGGGATTCTGAGGGTGGAATTTTATTTTCTAGGGTGGATTGGGGGAGGAGGGAGGGGAGGGCAGTCTGGAGAGGTTTGGAGGGTCTCAGTAGGTGTTTGGGGGAGTTTGGAGGGGGGGAGGGTGTTTCCAGGTTAGATTTGGGGGCTGCCAGAGGGGTCTCAGGCAGTAGAGGGTGTCTGGTGGGGGGGGGGGTTGTCTTGTGGTGAATTTGAGGGATCAGGATGTCTTTGAGTGGATTTGGAGTGTCCGTGGGGTTGTTTGTGAGGATCCTGGGGTTGATTTGGGGGGTGCAGGGTGGATTTGGGGGTTCTGGGGGGGGGGTGCAGTATCCTGGGGATGTTGGGGGATGAAAGGGATTTGGGGTTTCCAGGATTGATTTGGGGGAACCCTGGGCAGATTTGGGGGACCTGGGAGGGTGACAGGGGTTGGAGGGGGGTCCTGGCGGATGTTGGGGGTCCTGAGATGGATTTGAGGGACTCCTGAGGGGCTGTTGGAGGATACCAAGGCATCGCTGAGGGTTAGGGAGATTCAAGGGCATCCTGAGGAACACTGGGAGTCCTGGGGTGGATTCGGAAGGGTCCCACGGGCTGTTTGGGAGGGTTCCCAGAATGGATTTGGGGAGGTTCTTAGAAGATCTGTGGAGTCCCAGGGGAATTTGGGAGTCCCTGGGGGATATTGGGGGTTCCAGGGTGGGGGGAGTGGGAAAGGCAGGTGTCACGACCCACCAGTCAGGGGTGCAATGCTCATTGTAAATTCTCGTCAGGCTGAACAAAGGCGCCAGACGCGTGTCAAGGGGTCAGCTTCGTGATGCACAGTTACCCACAGATCCAGACAAAGCTCAATGCGCGTGACCCACGTGGAGGAACTTTATACAGAGCAATTGGTTGTCATTTCCCAGTTCAGTGGCAGCGATGGTCCGGAGAGACAGAGGGGCATTGGTGGTGGATGAAATGGCTCACCTGTTCCAGGAGTACAAATACAAGCTCTCTTCCTCCCTTGTATTGGCTATGGAGAAACTGTCCTGGGAGTTCCAGCAATTCAGCATCCCGTCATTCCAGAGGAATGTCCTGCCCCCACCCATATGGACCAGACTCTCAGCTATCAACAGGCATCCTTTCTTCCTCAAGGGAGGATGGAGAAGGTGCAAACCGTGGGGTACCGTTCTGACACCAGGAGCCATCCCTTGTGCCTGAACAGCTGGGCTGCTTGCCCCAGCGCCTCTAAGAGCTGGACCACATCATTACCTGTGCCTGGAAAACCAGTCCGTCCCGCAGAGTACCAGGGAACTGGCCCCTCCCAGCCTCGTTAGGCACCTAACACATCCGCCTCCACCCGATCTCCACAGCTGCCCAACTCAGCCAGATGTGCACCACAGGACCAGCCCAGAGCCCTTCAGCCCCCAGAGGAACAGAACCCACTCATGGACAGCTTCAGGGGGAAATTAGTGGTTTCAGAATAAAGGCAGAATGATAAACACAGACCAGGAGCGCAGTCGTCTGGGTTGTAATGGCAGCAAATCCAGGAACTCACCAGTTCTTGAGTGAGGTGGGAGACGCATATAGTGGGAGTGATGGTAGCAGTGTGTATGGGGCATGAAATACTGTTCCTGGGCACGCTGATATGAGGATGAGACCGGGGGCCAGGCAGGCTGAGGAGGGTCCCAAGCCTGAGGAGGAGGCAGTGCTCTTGTGTTTACCTCTGCTTAAGCTGAAGCCCATACTATGGCCTTGGCCAAACAACTTCAGTTTCTGGGCATGTTTTGCATCACTTTGTCCCAGTCTCAGGTTTTCGTGTATTTAATGCTGCTGCTCAATATTCTTTCCCTTCGGAGCTGCAACTACAGTCTCCATTCAAAGGAGAGCTGTGCCTCTCATGAAGRAAATGCAAGAGTAGAAGAACTGGGCCTGAATGTGGATCCAATGGCCATGAGTTGCTGCTATGGGCCAGAGGTCCAAGAGTCTTGTTGCTGGGGAGGCAAAGCTCCATGACATTCCTACGCCCCTTCCCAGGGAGCACTGGCATGACCGTGCCAGAGGTCTGTGCCAGGTGTGGAGAAGTGTCGTGGCTCAACAGGTGGGTGTCCTCCCCTGTGGGGGCTGCCAGTGTGAGGGAGATGCCAGTGGAGAGCAGGAGCTGTGGGGAGCTTTCCCTGCACTCCAGGCCAGCCTGGGTGGAAAGTCCTCAAGGGGTGCCCAGGCCCCGAGGGAGGCCAAGGGCCCAGAGCACCGCGAGGCTGAGGCTGGAGCTGGAGGGGCACTGGGCACGGGGCCGTGGAGGGACGGCACCCCGGACCCCACGGGGAACAGGGCAGGTCTGCCCGGTGCATCACAGARAAGCTTCCCCCATGCTGCCTCGGTGCCTCGCAGAAAAATTTCCCCTGCCTTGTCTTGCTTCGTCACCGAAAGGCCCCCCCCGCACCTCCTCTACTCTGCAGTCCGAGGCCGGGAGGCCCCTCCGCTGCCACCCGGCCCTGGCGGCTCCCAGACAGTGGGGGACGGGGCAGAAGCTGCTGCCGGCTTCATCTTCCCCTCAGACCCTGTGTGATGCACTGCCAGCACTGGGGTCACCTCACTGACACCAGGGTCTCATCCAAGGCAGAGCTCACGACTGGGTTGTGGTGGTGCAGCGGATGGGAGTTTAGCGCCCTTCAGGTACTGCAAGTGCACCGCAAAAGGGGGCAGGGCGTCAGACCTTGCCCTTGCTGAACGCACAGGGTCCTGGAGTTTACTCCCATCCAGGCACCCTCAAATTGGAAGCACTTGAGTCGCCCTGGAGCTGGGCACCCAGCCTTGAACTGGGCACACCAATCACCCCGTTGCCAACTGGAACTGCGGCAAACCTGGAATTTTATCAGAGCTGGGCACCCCCAAGCTGGGACCACCACCCCCCAACAGGGACCACTGGGATCCCCATCACAGAGAACCACCTCCAAACTGGGTTGCTTTAACAGGAAGGTCACAGACTGGAACTCTCCCTTACTGCAACACAACTGGAATCCTCATCTTCCCGGGACAGCCCACACCAGCTCTGCCAAATGGCACCTGTTGAAACACACCCACAAGGCACCCCGAGGTGGGTGGCACTGCACCTCCCGTACTTGCTGCAGCCCCACAAGTGCAGGGCAGCGGGTAGAGGAATGGAACCCTTCCCCGGCTGAAGCACTGAGGACCCCCATGGATCAGGCTCAGTGCCAAGACCAGCTGAATCTGTGCACGCTGGATCCTACTCGGGACCTGGTGTAACCACCCCACTGGCAGGGGTGCTCCTGCCCCCTCAACGCCTCCTTTTTCCTCCCCCACCAGCCTCAGACCCCACCCTCCCCGGCTGAGGGACAGAAGGGGACTGCTACGGTGTACGTAGTTTAACTCGTTTTATTTAGACTCGAAGGTAACTGCGGCCCAGTGGGACCGTGACCCAGTAGAAACGCAGCAGTACATCAGGAGCAGGGCGGGAGCGGGTGAGCTGCAGCAGGGTGTGGTGCCCGGGCTGCCCAAGGAATGGTCAGTTGGTGAGAGAAGGGTTTACGAGAGCTGCCCGCAGTCAGTGATGGTGATCTTCTTGCTCGTTTTGCCATCTTTGGAGCCACAGCGCTCCATGGCCTCCACCACATTCATCCCCTCCTTGACGCGGCCAAAGACGACATGCTTGCCATCCAACCTGCCGGAGAAGCACCAGTCACAGCCGGTCCCCGATGTCCCCCAACAGAGGACATCTCCCAGCTGGAGATCCCCAAGGTTCTCCTCCCGTAGCCCATGACTCACCACTCGGTCTTGGCAGTGCAGATGAAGAACTGGGAGCCGTTCGTGTTGGGGCCGGCATTGGCCATCGACAGGATACCAGGGCCCGTGTGCTTCAGGATGAAGTTCTCATCAGGGAACTTCTCCCCATAGATGGATTTGCCTCCAGTGCCGTTGTGGCGCGTGAAGTCACCGCCCTGTGAAAAGGCAGCATTTCAGGTCATAGGTGCAGGAAAACACTCTGGAACTGCAGGCAAGAGGCAGAACCAACCTCACACCCTAAATCTGCCAGCATTCAACTCCAAAACCCACGTGAGTGCCAGATCGCCTCACCCACCCACCTACCCGCTGCAGCAGGGTACACCACGCACCTGGCACATGAACCCGGGAATGATTCTGTGGAAGCAGGACCCCTTGTAGCCAAATCCCTTCTCACCAGTGCTCAGAGCACGGAAGTTTTCTGCAAAGGAAATAAAACCGCACCATTAAAAGCTTTATCTGCCGAGAGTTCAGGACAGCACTAGGGCTTGGGGGGAGCTGCAGTGGAGCCAAAGCTGCTTTACCAACCTGCTGTCTTCGGGACCTTGTCTGCAAACAGCTGTGAAGACAGGAAAGACATTTGTCAATCCGGCTGGTGACTGGCTGCTGCCCCCCACTCCCCGAGGCCGCCCCCAGACTGTGGGAATCCCCCCAGGCACTCCTCGGAGCCCAAGGACACCCCTCCAGGTGGCGGCCTCTCGGCCGTGCCAGCAGCTCTAGATCCCTCCCTGCCTCACACCGTTCTCTGGAAGCTCCTAACTAACAGCTGCGGCATCGTGCGTCTCACCAGCGGGGCAGACAAGCGTTCGTTCCGCTGGCCTGGATTAAATTAAACATTAATATGCCTGAAGCCTTCCTGGGCGGGGCGCGCGCGCGCGCCGCCTCACAACGCTTCAGGAGGATTTTGGGCTGGATGTGCCACCCGTGCGGGAGCGCGGCCCCGAATCCGCAGCAGCCGCGGCGCCCGGAGCCGGCCCAGCCGTGCCAGGGATGCCCTGCGCCCCGGGCGGGGTGACAAATGCTTTGCCCTCCAGCGACAATCCCGCGGCGATCGGGTTGCCGGCACTCTCCGCCGGCATCCCCGGACCCGGGCAGCACGGCCCGGGAGTTCGACACGGCTCATCCCGATGCTCCGGGGGCCCTGCGATAAAATGGCGGCGAGGCAGCCACGGCCGCGACCCGCAGTGGGGGGAACTGCCGCGCCCCCCCCCGGCCCCGGGGCGGAGCGGAGGCGCGGCGGGAACACGGTGGCGGCGAGGCCAGCGGAGGCCAGCGCTAACGGGGCACCAGCGGTACCGGACCGGGTACGGACGGACTCCCGTGGGCGATGGCGCGCCCTGAGCTGGCATCGCGCCGCCGCTCCTCGAGCTCCCCGAGCGCGACGCTGAGGGACCGGCGGGGCCCTTTGTTCGCCCCGCCGGGCCAGGGGCGCCGCAGCCCCGCAGCCACACCAACGCGCCCCCGCCGCGCACGCGCGGCGCCTGCTGGCCCCCCCACCGGCCCCGCGCGCCCGGCAGCAAGGAAATGGCAACGGCGCCCCCCGCCCCTTCCCAGTCGCCTCCCGCGCCCACCTCGAAGGTGACGCGACCCAGGGGCTCGCCATTGGCGGCGATGTCGAAGAAGACGACGGGGTTTGCCATGGCGAGATACGAGCACGGCAGCAGACACTCGTCCGTGCGGCGGGCGCGGCGCAGCAGAAGGAGCGCAGCGCCCCGCCGCCCCTTATATAGGGTCGAGGAGGGCCCGCCTCCTCCGCAGCGCTGGCCAACGGCCGCTGGCGGAGTGGCGGAGTGGCAGGGCAGCCAACCAATCGACGGCGCCGCGTTTGAAAGAGGGGGAAGGGAAAAAAAGCGCGGGCGGGGCGGGGGCCGCGGTCCGGCGCTGGGCAGGGCGCGGCGCGCATGCGCCGTGCGGAGAGTGAGGAGAGGCAGGATGGGCGGGCGGGGGGACGGGATGGGGCCGGCGTGGGACCGGCAGAGGGGGGGCGGGTGCGGCGCTGGGCCGCCGTGCGGGGCGGTTCCAGGGGGGCGGCGGGGATGCGGCGGCACCAGGGCACGCGGGGCTTGGAGCTGCCGGAGCTCCGGCCCAGCTCTGGCAGCTTACCGCCAGACGTGGGGAAACACCCGATTCCCCTCCTCCGCCGTCGGACTGCAGCACCGCCCGGTCGGCCCCGGTTAATGATTGACGCCACAGGTCCGGTTCACCGCCCGGCCGGGCCGTCGCTGCTCGGGGATGGGGCAGGATTCCCTCGCTACTCGGGACACATCCTCCCCCCTCTGCCCGGAGAGAGGGCTGGAGATTCCCCCGCCAACCCAGGATCTCCCCTGCTTGCCCGGAGAGGGGTCGCGGGGCCAGCCCCACAGCGGGATGACAAAAGATGGGGGGACACGTGTGACCCTGCAGAAGGATCCTTTAATAGCCATCGGGGACATACAGGGCAACTCGGCGGGGGGGCAGTGGGAGCTGAGCTCCGCACCCCACACCAGACCCGTGCGGTACAAGGGGCAGCAGCATTTGCACATTGATAGGGGGGCACGGGCAGCCCCGCACTGACGCACTTGCCTTTAAATATGGGGAGTCTCAGGGGAGCAGTAGTGTTTCTACACTATGTACAGCCTTGTGCTTCTGGGGGGGCTCAGCCCCTCTTGTCCCATCGCAGCCCTTTGAGAAAGCCCCCGCAGTTGGGGGTCCCAGCTCTGCAGCGGGCAGGGGCACACAGTGCTGCCCCCCAGCCCCCGGGGGGGGGAGGGGGGCGAGGATGGCTCAGTTATTCTCGAAGAGGGAGAGGAGGTCATCATTGCTGCTGCTGGGGAGGTCGGGGGGCCCCAGGTAGGAGAGCAGCTCGTCAGGATTCGTCAGCTCGGGCAGGAGCTGGGGGCGGCAGTGTGTGATGATCGGCTCCCCGCAGCTTCTGCCCACCCCCCGGCAGCAGCTGGGGTCCCAAGCCAGCAGCAGGACCCTTGTCCACCCCCCTGAGTACTCACGTCGAGGGTAGGCTCCGAGCCATCACCCGCCGTGGCCATGCTGGGTGCAGGGGGGAAGACGAGGTCGGCAGCGTGGGCCGGGGGTCCCAGGGGTTGCCGTGCCACTGTGCTCCGGGAGTGCAGCGTGGGGGCCGGCTGGCTGCTCGAGGGAGTGTTGTGCAGCCCCGTCTGCACTGCGGGGTGGGACGGCTCCATTCGTCCTGGCGGGGGAAGCTGGGGAGTGGGGGGAAAGAGCCGTGAGACCCTCCCTCCCCTGGGACCCCCCCCCAGCCCCCCTCCCCCCAGTGAGATGTGGGGGCTTGGGGGAAGCCCCTCCACCCGTAGCCCAGCTGACCTGTGCGGGCAGAGGGGGCACAGGAGCCTTCTCAGGGGCCAGAAGGCTGCCTGGTATGTTGGGCTGGTAGGAGATGGAGGGGGGGCCTGGGGTGAAGTCACTCAGCGTTGAGGTGCCAGGGACGCCAGGGGCGGTGAAAGGCTCTGGGAAGCCCCCAGGTCCCAGAAAGCTGGAACCTATGAGAGGAAATGGGGCAATTGGGGGACACACACACAGGGATGGGGTTCAGTCCTGTCCCCCATGGGTCCCCCCGTACCCGGGGTGCCGTAGTCGGTGGCAGCCCCCGCTGGAGGTTGTGACAATGCCGGGAAGGGCACAGAGCCAGGCCCCAGGGCCGCGATCATCTCCATGATGTTGGGCAGCACCATGTGCGCAGGACTGAGCGTCCGGCACCGCTTCAGCGCTGGCGCCTCCGGTTCCTCCTTGATGTGGACATCAGGTTTGACTGGGACAGGTTTCCAGCTGCAGGTCGGGTCGATGGTGATCTCCTCATGCTCCGAACTGGGGGCAGCAGGAGGGCAGGGGAGGTGAGGTTGGGGGCACTGGCTGCACAGCCCCCCAGGGGTGGCACAGGACCAAGCATGGATGGACGGACAGCCGAAGTGAAGGCACTTACTTCTGGATGTAGATCAGGATGCCCAGCATGTACTGGTCCACCTCCAGCCCCTCCAGCAGGGCCGTCTTACTGCAGGCAGGGTGAGGGCAGGGTGAGATAAAGGAACCCCCACCAGACAGGAACCTCCCCCCAAGGCGAGAACTACTTCTCTCTCAGGGCAGGAAACATATCCCCCACAGGTAGTGAAACACACACCCCTGCCCTGCAGGCAGGGACACCAGGGCATGGCCCCATTGTGGCCCCCACTCACTTGCAGACAGGACACCGCCATGTCCCCCTCTCGCAGTTGAGCTGCAGGTATGACTCCAGGTCAAAGCACTGTGGGGGAGAGCAGCAGCTGAGATGGAGGGGGGCAGGATATTGGGTGGGGGATAGCCCCAGCACCCTGTCGTCACCACCCCTACCTGTATGTGCCGGCAGTCATGACCCCTGGCTGGAAGCTGGATCCTCCGGAAGGTGATAGGGCACTTGAGGGACACCTTGATGGCCGTCTGCTCCACGCCGTCCTCACCATTGGGCCCTGGTGTCCCCGGGATGGTCCCACTGCTGAAGTTGCGCTTGACTGGGAAGGTGGGGGCGAGAGGCACCAAGGGTCAGAACCAGGGCACTGGGATGGGGGTGGCACCGTGGTGGCACCTGGGCAACAGTGCACCATCACCCCCGTCCTGCTGTGGCCCCCCTGCCACGGTGCATCCTCCCGACCCCCAGGACCCAGGTGCTCACTTTTGGTGATGCAATGCTCAGCAGGGAGCAGGCGCTTCTTGATGAGCCCCTGCAGCACCGAGCGCACCGAGGGCCGATGCACCAGCTGCAGGACGAACAGGTGGGACTGCGGAGAGATGGGGGGCTGAGCTGTGGCCCCAGCCACCACCCTCCCTCTGCTGGTACCCTCCCGGTGACTCACACAGCAGCAGGCGGTGACAGTGATCTGGATAGTGTTTCTGCCAGGCTGGCAGACGTGCTTCAGGTAGAGCGGCTTGTGGGAGGTCTTGTTGTCACCACGCTCGATGGTGAGCGGCGTGGCGTTGACGCTCACCTGCACGGAGGCCGGCCAGTTGGTGTTCATCTGCCGGTCCTCGTGGTGGTAGCACTTGAACTGCAGCTCCAGGTCAGGCCTGGGGGCAGGCAGGGTGTGGGCAGGGGGTGTGTCCGCACGCGAACCACCGCACCACGCGTCACCACACCATGCTGCTCCAAGCCACGCAGAACCATGCAGCGCTAAACCACTCCATATTACACTGTCATATGGCACTGTGACAAACCCCAAAAGTACCACAGCATAGCCCTGTGCCAGGCCACACCACGTCCCACCATGCTCTGCTAAGCCAAGCCTTGCCCCAAACCACCACACTGTGCCACAACATGCCAAACACCATGACACCACGCTGAACCACGGCAAGTACACCTGTGCCAAGCCACACCTGACACCGTGATGCAGGACAGCGCCGTGCCAAGCCATACCAGGCCACATAACCCCGTGCCACATGGCACGATGCAGTGCCCAGCTGTGCTGCCCGGCACAGCCCCCCACCACACCACATGGTGCCGTACAGCACCCCCCGAGCAGCACTGTGTGACACTACACGAGGTGCCCCAGAGCCCCCACCTCATCATGAGGGTCTTGTAGACAGAGTCGCGGAGCTGGAAGACGTGGTTGCTGACAGCCAGGTTGTGCTGCAGGCGGAAGGGCTCCAACACCACGCCGTCCCGCACCGGGAAGGTCAGTCGCAACTCCTCGCCGGGGGCCGGCCCTGCGGGGTGCCGCCATCAGGGAAACCAACACCTTCCCCCCGGGTCCCAGCCACACCCAGGCCATGCCCCAGCCGCGCCCCGCCCACTGCACAAGGATCCACCTCGCAGGAAGCCCAACCTCCACTAAGCGGCCCTGCCCACCCCGGAAACCGCAGCCCCACGGAGAAAGCTCCTCCCACCCACAGTGGCCCCACCCCTGGGGCCCACCCCCCTCCCACCCCTATGGAGGAAGCCCATCCCACCGAAGATTCCTCCCGCTCGCTCTAGGAAACCACACCCTATCCCAGCCCCTCCCAATCCA
>RAHM01000365.1:553286-625658 GCA_003713295.1 Parotia lawesii | reverse complement strand
CCCCCCCCCCCCCCCCCCCATTTAAAGGGGCAAAGGCCACAGGGTTGCCAGAAGCGAGGCCCACCCCAGGCTGCTGGGGCATGGGGGTGATCTGTGTGAAGTGCCCCCCTCACCCGCACCATGGACACCTACCCGAAGGGGATGGGTGCAGGGGGGCAACGCTGGGCTTCATGTCTGCCAGGAAGGGTGACTTGACATCCTGACCAGGGGACGCATAGGCAGGGATGCCGCTGCCTGGCGTCATGGGTGGCGTGGGGTTCCCGGCCAGCGGCGAGCTGGGGTACCCCGGCAGCGACCGGCCCGGCTGTAGAGGCACCATGCACCCTCAGCGTCCGGCCAGGCCAGCACAGCCCCCACCCCACCCGCTGCCAGACTCACCCCATTGATGGCTGCTTGGCTGTAGGTGCTGAAGCTGGCACTCTGCCCGTTGAACTGGTCACCTGGCTACGGGAGGAGGAGGGTCTCCAGGGGATGGCACCGGGGGATGGCAGACACCCGGACCTCCACCCCTTGCCCACCGTTCCCCCCGTGATACCTTGTAATAGGGTCCGGCACTTCCTGAAGCGGAGAGGTATTGGCCCATGCTCTGCTGCAGCCTGTGGCCAGGGTATGAGGGGGACGGACCGGAGGACTGGGGGGCGCTGGGGGCATACTGGGCACCAGCTGCAGCATACTGCCCGCCCTGGAGGTACTGCTGTGCTGGGTACCCCTGTGGGGCCAGGGAGTCAGCACCACTGGGAAAGGGGGTCCCCACATGCCATAGCCTTCACCAATGCAGCACTCACCTCATTGGAGTACGCCCGCTTGAGGCTCTGGCGGGGCAGCTGCTGGCTCTGGGGCGGGGGGCCGGGGTAGGTGTGCTGAGGCACTCGCTGCCCGCCATAGAGGGGGCCAGTCCCGGGCGCCCGCACTGGGCTCATGCTCACAGGGGAGACACCAGAGGGGGCCACAACACCTGCCATGCCAGCCGGGCTCAGGCTGTTGGGGCCACGGGGCCCGGCATGGGGCAGGAACTGGCTGCTGAAAGACTGCCCTGTGCCCATCTGCAGCAACAAAGAGAGAGGGGTCACGGCAGGATGGGGGGCAGCTGTCAGCTCCCCAGTTCTGCCACAGCCAGGTTCTTACCGCGCTGTACTGGCTCAGCTCCTGGCTCTGTTTCTCCTGCAGTGCTGCCACCGTTGCCGTGGCTGTGGCCGTGGCTGTGGCAGCAGCCGCGGCCACGGCAGCAGCAGCTGCTGCCTGGGTGAAGTCAGCAGTGGCCCGGCTGGCGTGAGAGGGGAGCCCCATCCCTCCGGGGCCACTTGGGCCACCATTGTAGCTGGAGAACAGAGAAACAGGAAGAGGCATGCAGTGGCCCTGCAGCAGGGCACATGCCAGGCCATGAGGCACAGGGCTGGCCTTACCTGGCAGCGAAGCCCGGCCCACTGGGGTAGGCGTTGCGGCCATAGACACTTGGCTGCACATACCCCTTCCCTGGTGCCCCCTCGGCGAAAGGCTGCTGTGGCAGGAATGGTGGTGAGCTCATGCCCGAGCTGGTGCCTGCCATGCCAGGCAGCAGCGGGGTGCTGGAGCTGCTCCCCCCAGGGCCCATGGGGCTGCCAAAAACCTGGGGGGTGCAGTGGGAGGCAGCGAGTCAGGCAGGGGCAGTGGCATCCAGGTGCGGGGGGTCCCCAGGGCGGGGGTGCTGCTGGTACCTGGCTCTGGGAGGGGTTGCTGACACCCCAGACAGTGGTTACCACGGAGAGGGATCCCGGCGGCTGATTGGTGCTTGGTTGCCAAGGAACAGCCTCGTATGCAAATGAACCATCACTAGAAAGAAAAACAAATTAATGAAGATGAAGGACAGAGGGATGGAGGGACAGAGGGGATGGGGGGATGGAGAGATTGAGGAAATGGAGAGATGAAGAATGGAAGGGATGGAGGGACAGACAGCGGGATGGATGCATGGACGGATGGACGGATGGACAGAAAGATGGAGGGATGGATGGGGCAACGGATGCATGGGTGGATGGAGGGACGCTGCCCCGGCGCCCACCCGTGGGGCGCAGGCGGCAGCGAGGGTTTCATGGGATTCATGGAGCTCATCAGCGGGTGTGGGCTGGGTCTTCCAAGGCCGCGGCGGGCACTGCGGGACGGCGGCACCGTCTGTCACTGGGGCTGCGGGAAGCAGTGGAGCGGCCGGTGAGGGGCGGCCGCCCCCGGAGAGGCCGGGGCGGGGGGGGGGACAGCCCGTAGGCTTCGCGACCCCCCCAGCCTCCGCGGCCGGGACTTGGCGTCCGGCCCGCGGCTGGCACGGGGCGCCGGACGGCACGCGCCGCCCCCGCTCCGGGCCGCCCCCCCGCGCCGGCCACCGCAGCGTCAGACCCCCCCGGGGCGGCGGGCGCCGGGGGCTTCCCCCGCGCCTGCGGGCGGGGGGAACCACGGGGATTTCCCGGGGAAGGGACGCGGCCCCCCGCCCAGCATTGCACCCCGCTGCCCGGGGTATTTCCAGCCGGGCCCGGCAGCGGGGGCCCGCGGGGTCACCGGCGCTTTCGGTTCCTCCCGGCGTCGCGGGAGGGCGGCGGAGACGGGGTCGCCGCGAGGAAAGACACGGAGGGGGGGAACACCCCCGGCTCCCGCCTCCCGGGAGCCGCCACCACGGAGCCACCGGCCCCCGGCGCCCCTCGCCGGCGGTGACAGCCCCCTCCGCTCCTTCCCCGGCGGCACCGCAGGGACAGGCCCCGGGGCCGGCCCCCCCACCCATTGCCATGGCAACCGCCCCCACCGCCCCCGGCACGGCGGGGGGGGGGCCCGCGGGGGCACCGCCAGCCCCGCCCGTCCTCCCCCCCCGTCCCCCCGCCCGGCGCTCCCGCTCTCACCGCGGCGGCGGCCCAAGATGGCCCTGGCGGCGCGGGGCGCGCGCGGCTGCGCGGAGGCTGCGCGGGATCTTCAGCCGCGCGCGGCCGCAGCTCCGCGGGGGGCGGGGCCGGGGGGCGGGGCCGGGCCGCCGCCGCGCACAATGGGGCCGCGCGCTCATCAGAATGCAGGCCCCGCCCCCGCCCCGCCAGGCGCGGGTAGCCGAGCGCCGAAGAAGGGTCTGGGCGGCGGGGGGGAGCGCGGGTGAGGGGAGCAGAGGAGTGCGAGCCCCCGTGTGCGGGGCGCCGGGGGCAACACGCGTGTGGCAGCACGACGGGCGCTGCTACCGCAGCGGCGGGACCGCGAGACGCGCGGGCACGTGGCACCGTGCACGTGTGTGTGCGTGTGAACGGGGTGCGCGCAGGGACGCGGACCCGCGCGCGCCGCACGGATAGTGCGGTGACACGACGTGCGACCCGATGTGTGACAGCACAGCCGCGGGCACGCGCGGCGTTGTGGCACGCGTACCCCCCGACCTCCCTCCTGCAGCTGAAGGACCTGCGTCGCACCGAAAGGCCGTGGTGGATTCTGGGGATACCGACAGCGAGTCCCAGCTGGCGTTGCCCCCGTCGCCCCCACCCCCCAAGGACCTCCCATGGGAGGACGCGGTGGGCTCTGGAGATGCCAACAATGAGCCCCATCCGGGGGATCACCTCCCTCGACCTCCACTCAGGGTCTCCCACGAGAGGACATGCCACCCAGCACCAGCACTGTCCCCGCGGGGGCTCAGAGCTGGGGGATGGTGCAGACGCAGAGGGGAAAAAGGTGCTCCCCAAGGCCAGGCAAAACTGAGACAGGGGCGCAGCACTCTCACACTTGGCTGGGCCCTCAGGGCATGCAGACGCCCTATGTCCCTCCTCCAAGAGGCAGGCAGTGGCTGCGCAGGGGCAAGTCCAAGACTGGGAGGAGCTGGGAGGAACCTGACTCATTGCACTGGACACCCCCATAGAAGAGCCCTGGGGACCAGTCCATCCAGGGGTCTGGGGGGCCATGGGTCTCACCAGGGCAGCAGGCAGCCCCCAGACCCTCTTGCTCCCAGGGTGGCTGCACCAGTGCCGCCCTGGCATGAGGCAGACAAGGACTCCAGGCACCAGTGTGGGGTTGACAAGGTCTGTAGTTGAGGGGGGGAGGCGAGCGAAGGACAGAGAGACTGACAGACAGACGGAGGAGCATGCTGCGCCGCGCCAGCGCTCAGGCCAGGTCCTTGAAGGCATCGAGGTTGAAGGCCATGTCGAGGAGCCGCTGCAGCTCTGTCAGGTGGGTTTTCTTATTGCCGGTGGCAGGGGCAGCTGCTGGCTCCCGCCCTGCATACCTGCCGGAGGGAAGGTGGGCCATGAGAAGGGACTGTACCGACCAACTCCCTCCCAGCCTCCCAGCCACCCCCTGCATCCTTACCAGACAGGCTTGGCACGGTTGATGGTGGTGCGGAGCCGGGGTTTGACATAGTCATAGTAGCCCTGGTTCTTGTGCTCCTCCTGGCACCACACCAGCTCGGCAGCTGGGTATTTCTGGGCTTCCCGCTGGAGGAGGTCGAAGGGGAATGGGGAGAGCTGCGGGGGACACAAGAGTAGTGTCACAGGGTATATGGGGCAGCATCACAGGGGCTGCAGAACCTCCAGCCCGCAGGCATGGCGGTGGCAGGACCCTGCTCACCTGCTCCACCCTGGTGATGGCCACATCGGCCTCCATCTGCCGGGCCTTGCGCTCACGGGTCAGGTCGTAGTACACCTTGCCGGTGCAGAACAGCACCCGCTTCACCTGCTCGGGGTTCTGGGCCGCAGGGCCACTGTCAGGGATGACACGGAGGAAGTGGGTGCCTGCCAAGGAAGAGAACGGCACCCTGAGCCACAGCATTTCACAGCACTGTGCCAGCAGCCACTGCACCCATATCCCATGCCAGCCCCTTCCGGGACCCCGAGAGGCAGAGTCAGGCCTCTCAGGCCGAGTCAGCTGACCCACGTACAGGTGCAACTCCCGCTACAAACCATCACGTGCCACTTGGGGCTGCCAAATCCCAGCAGCAAGTGGCTGCCGATGGAGGAAGCACCACTGAGCCAAGTCTCCCGAGGGTGCCAGGCTTGGCCCTGATGAGGGGGGACTCCCATGTGCCAAGGAGATGGCCCCGGCCTCACTTGGCCACTCTCCAGCATGGGGAGGCTTCCGCCAGGCAGACTTTACCCAAGGCCGCAGACTCCTGCCCTTCACCCTGCGAAGCGGCGCGGGGGGAACGCAAGCAGCTCTGTGCTACTTGTACCTGGCAGCATGTCGTCGAAGCTGGAGCGGGCTTCGGGGTGGCGCAGCAGCGACTTTGGAGTGAAGATTATCAGCTGGAGTGGAGGATAAGAGGCAGAGCAAGGTGGTCAGCCCTGCCAGAAACACCTCCCCGGGCAGCCACCTGCCTCCCCCCCCCCATCCTGCCTGAGCAAGGGAGCAGCTGCCAGAGATTTGCTTCTCACTCAGCTGCGGTACTCTGCCAGATTGGGCACCCACTCCTGACAGCACCAACCATCCCAGCTGGCGTGTCCCCTGGGGAAGAGGCGGAGGGGCTACCAGGGACCTGCCTGTCCCATGGCTGGAGCTGACTGAAAGTGACTGAATTAGGTTATGTATCAGTGTCTGTTGGCTCCAACAGCCCCGACCTCCCCACAGAGTTTGGGAAGGGGTCACAGCCCCTGCAGCCCACATGATCCAGCAGCTGCACATCAAGTGCCAAGCCGGTCCCGAGCACCATGAGGTCCTTGGCCAGGCAGAGGCCAACTGCCCGTGTTTGTGGTGCAGGAACAAGCTGCCCCCAGGCCCATCCCAGTCTGGCAGGGACACAGCGCCCTGCCTGGGCACCAAGCTGGGCACAGAGCTGCTGGTACTGACCGGTTTGCGGAAAGGCAGAAGGATCTGGCGCCGGAGGACGTGGAAGAAGTTGGCTGGAGTGGAGCAGTTCACGACGATCCAGTTGCACTCATAGAGCTGACGCACATCAAAGTCATCCAGCTTCTGTCTCGGCCAGCACGGGTGAGGGGATTTCACGAAACACATGGTACCTCTTGGCCTCGTGGCTCCAGCAGCAGGGAGAGGAGTGGTCCCCAGCCCTCCCTCCTTCCCTTTCCTTCCTTCCCTCTTCCTTCCCTTCCCTCCCTCTCCAGAGCACAGAGAGACCGGTGGAGACCTGGGAGAGGCTCCAGGGCTGTGCCCGCCACCTTGGTCTGGCCATGGGGGTGGCCAGCAACCCCCTCTCATGCCACTTTCAGGGCCACGTCTACCTGAGACTATGCCGCAGCCCCAGGTTCGGTGGAGGTGCAGCCGGGGCACCAGGTGCAGGCCCTTTCCCCGAACCCTCCTGGCACATGAGCCCAAGGCATCCCATGCCTCCTGCCATCGGCTCCCACTGTGCTAAGCCCACACGGGTGTTGCTGCCCTCCACCCAGCCCAATCCAGGGCACAGGAGGGCCAGGTTGAGCACCACAAACAGGGGCCACCACTCACAGGGAAGACATCGGGATCATCGTTGCACATCTGCAGGAATCGCTCTGGGCGGGCAGAGGAGTGCTCGGGACCCTACAAGGACCAAGCAGGGGGGTGGTCATTGCGGGGCAAGGCAGGCATGAGAACCCGACGTCAGGAACTGCCATGTCATGAGCAGTGCTCCGTCCGTGCCACTGCTGTCCAGGGCTCTGCCTCCAGGGTGAGGAGGGGGAGTCCTTACCATGCCCTCCATGCCATGGGGAAGCAGCAGGACAATGCCATTCTGCCTGACCCACTTGGCCTGCCCGGGACAGATGAACTGGTCGATGATGCACTGAGCAGTGTTGTGGAAATCCCCAAACTGGGCTTCCCAAAGCACCAGGGCGTTGGGACTGGCCATGGCGAAGCCCAGCTCAAATCCTGAAGAATGGAAGAGCAGTGAGAGGGTTGGGTTATCCTTCCAGAGCAGCCTCACCCTGGGCAGCGAGCACAGACCTACTCACTCACCCAAGACACCGTACTCTGAAAGGGAGCTGTTGCAGACAGTGTACGGAGCCTGGTTGGGCCAGAGGTGGTTCATGGGGATACAGGTCCTCTTGTCCACATTCTGATCATGCAGGACATGGTGGCGATGGCTGGAAAAGGGAGAAGAGTTACTTCGTCATTAGCCTGTGGATCCCTTCCAGAAGGGCTGGAATTGCCTTTAAAGCCTCCAAAAGCAGGGCTTTACCTAAATGTCCCCCTCTCGACGTCTTGGCCACTCAGGCGGATGTGGATGCCCTCTTTGAGCAGGGAGCCAAATGCCATGTACTCTGCCAGGGCCCAGTCAACCATCCGGTTCTTCACCATCTCCCCACGGGTTTTCAGAATACGGCTCAAACCTGCCGGGACAGGAGCCGTTTCAGAGCCAGCATGGGACAGAGCTCCAGTGACACCAGGTTTGTTCCACAACCAGCCCACGGACTGACAGACTGCAAGTGCTGTGGGCAGAGGAATGGATTCACCTCTGCTGAAGGGATGAACCATGGATGAGGAATCAGGACTGCAGGGAAGGATCAGCTCCAAAGAAGAGTTATTCCTTGGTTCACTTCCCTTACCCACAGCTCTCTCGTGAACAAGTTCTCATAGACTCGGGAGTCTGGGTGAGAAGGAACCTTAAAGATCATCCAGCCCAACCCCTGCCACAGGGGTTTCTTCCACTAGAAGGGACATCTTCCACTAGACCAGGTTGCTCCAAGCACTGTCCAACCTGGCCTTGAACACTTCCAGCCACAGCTTCTCTGGGCAACCTGTGCCAGGGCCTCACCACCCTCACAGGGAAGAATTCCTTCCCAATATCCCATCTAACGCTGCCCTCTGGCAGTGGGAAGCCATTCCCCCTTGTCCTGTCACTCCGTGCCCTGGTGCAAAGTGCCTCTCCACCTCTCTGGAAGCTCCTTTAGGCACTGGAAGGGTCTCCCAGGTCTCCCTGGAGCCTTCTTTCCTCCCAGCTTAGACACTCTCAGCTCTCTTGGGAGTTCCTGCAGAGGGGCTCCAGAACTGGTATCATTTTCAAGGCGTCCTCTGGACCTGCTCTAACAGGTCCAGGTTTTGCTTGTTCTGGGACCCCAGAGCTGGACATGTGCTCCAGACAGGGTCTCAGGATTGCAGCGCAGAGGGGAAGGATCCCCACCCTTGACCTGCTGCCCACACATATTGAAGCATTCCTTCCAAGCCACATCCCAGCCCTATCTCACATCTCTCCGGAACAAATGCCCAGTCTGGCACAGCTTCCACAAGCTCCTACCTCCGTGGATAGTGAAATCCTCTACTGGCACCGAGCTGGCCACTTGACCAATGTGCATCAGGTCCTCTTCATTGAGGCCAGTGGAAGGGCAGGTCATGCTCCGGGGCTGCCCATCCAAAGTGAAGAAACCTGTCGGAGGAGAGACATCATGGTGCAGGAGATGTGCCAGATCCATGGGAAGACCTCGGGTCACGGACACCCTCAAGCAAAGGCGGGGACACCAGGAACGGGGAGAGCACCACCAACCTCCCCTCTGGGGTGGTTTACTAGAAAATCTCTGCCATGGCTCTAGAGAGGCCAGGTGCTTTGCTATGGCCTCCAAATCGCTGCTAGTGCCTTACCCGGCCAAGGTGAGTCCAGCCAGTGCTTGATGTGCAAGATTTTCTCATCCTTGGATCTGGCATGGGCCTCCTCACAAATCTTATCGTACTTGGCAATTTCCTCCTGAAAGGCAAAACCAGGAGGCAGAAAAGCATTAACAGGGGATTTCCAAACAAGGATGTTGAGCCTGAGGACCTCGGTGTAAGCTTGCAAGGGTGCTGGAGGGCAGARGTGGTCCCCACAGCAGGGGAGTCCCAGAGCTGTGCAGTTCAGCCTCAGAGAGCACAGCCACAGCTGGGACCCCTGTACCCCAAGGGACAGCTCTGCTACGCTCAGAGCTGACATCTTGTGTTCAACCCTACTGATGCTGAAAGGTGGTGCCAGGGCAAGCAGGGCTGGCGGAGTGTCTGCGTCGCAAGCTGCCCAAGCAGCAGAACCGGGACAGGACCTGCTCCAGATACCCATGGCCACAGCAATCTTGAGCACTGGGACCCGCCTGTGCTGCAGTGGCCCAGAGCCGCACGGCCTGTTCCACACCGATCACAAGGCGATCCTTGAACTAGATGTTCCTGCACTCTTCAGAGCTGGCACAGTTCAAGGACGAGCCTCGGCTCCGAACTCAATCACTGCCAGGTCTGCAGCACGCGCCCAACCCCAGCACAGCTCTGCCACCTTTAGGTTACAAAGCACAAGCACATGGTTCCTGTGGGCCCTTCACATGGTTCACACCCAGGTCTGAACCACATAAGTAGTTTCCCCTGGAGATGCCACCTGCAGCTTTCCTTTCAGGCCCCACAGATGGTACCTCGTACTCCGGCTGATTTACCACCCCCTGGGAAATCAGCAGCTCTGCGTATTTCTGCAACACTGGCTTCTGTTTCCGGATCTGTTTGTACATCAGGGGTTGCGTGAACATGGGTTCATCCATCTCATTGTGCCCGTTGCGCCTGTAACAAACCTGCCAGGAAAGGAAAGAGCTTTTGAATACAGTGACCAAAAGCACTCAGGAGCTACCTGGGTCATATGAGGGAGGATCCCGAATAGCCCAGGAGGGACTCAAGCACACCGCAGCTTCAGGGACTCGTGCCCCATTCCTTACCAAGTCCACCACCACGTCCTTGTGGAAGGTGCTTCGCCATTCTGCTGCCACATTGCATACRTAGACGACGGCCTCAGGGTCGTCTGCATTGACATGGAAGATCGGCGCGTTGACCACACGGGCTACGTCGGTCGGGTACGGGGAGGAGCGGGCCATCCGTGGGTCTGTTGTGAAGCCAATCTGTAGCAGGTGAGGGGAAACAGGATGAGCACAGTGTTACCAACTGGATTTGGGACACGGCTTTGCTAAGCAGCTCCTTCTTTGGACATTGATGTCACAGCTGGCTTGGTGTGAGGCAGCTGCGCTTTGCTGGCCCAGGAAACTGTCCACACAGCTCCAAGGGCAGCTCATCTGCTGCAGCTGGGCTGTGGATGCACAACCTGCCTGTCTCCTATGCCTGGACACAGTGGCACATCCTGGTACCTGTTGCACCTGTGGGGACTGGCTGGTCCCAGTGAAATGCCTCTGGTTTCYGTGGTGGCAGATAGGATCAGCCCTGTCAGACCTCACACACTGAGCATTAGGTTCTATCACCTCTGCACCAGACTGGGCGCAAAAGCTGCTGCCATTGAGCAGCTGGGTGAGAAGTACCCCCTGCTGACCCCAGGTTAGGGCTCCTGCCAGGATCACTGGCAGGGAAACAGCTGCTGCTGGTTCCAGCTACTCCCTGGCCCAGAGCCTGCCAGAGGCCCACAGGCACAGGGGATTTGCTCCTCACCTGGTTGTTGACCACAACATGGACAGTGCCGTGGGTGGTGTAGGAGGGAAGGTCGCTCAGGTGAAACGTCTCGTACACGATGCCCTGCCCTGCAAATGCAGCATCTCCATGCAGGAGGATGGACATCACCTGGGAGAGGGGAAGCCATGGCAGTCATCAGGGACAGCGAGCAGGGCACCACCAGGAAAAGGCCCAGCTCTCCTCCTCATGAGCTTTCAGCATCCCGGAAAGGACATGGAGCAGGTAATAAACACATCCAATGCTTTCCCAGGGGATGGGAGCGGAGTCAGCCATGGCTGACACACCACTGGGCAGAGGCTGTGGACACCAGTCCCACCCCAGCAAGGGCAGCACCCTTGGGGCACCCTGAGCAGACAGCAAAACAACACCTGGTAGGCCCCAGCTGGGCAGCAAGTCCCATTCCCAGATACATACATCCCAAAGCAAAGCCTTTTTCTCAGTGGGGGAAGAAGATAAGAAAGCCCTGTTCCCTCACACTTTCAGCCCAGAAGCCCCATGGGCAGGAGCGGGCCCAGGAGCTTCAGAGCCACTGACGTTATTTTGTCACCATCCCAGGGGCTGGCTGAGGACACCGCCTGCCAGGCGAGGACAAGATCTGTCTATTTATATCCAGCCCTTGGGGTGTAGGAGGGAGGGAAGCACTTTGGATCTCACTCTTCCACTTCTTGGGGTTGGAGACAGGTCTGCAACGAATCACACAGCAAACAGCTCCCCACAACCCCTTCCCACCGGGGTGTGGACAGCTGCCTCCTGTTGAGAGCTCCAGCTTTCCCAGTCCCAGGAATGGTTATCTCTAGTCACACTGGGATCCTGCTGCCAAGCCCTCCAAGGTGTGGTGCTTGGATTGCCTTGGAGTGCCCCTTGTGTCTCTGTCTTCCAATCAGGGGTTGTGCACTTGCTGTGCTCACAGCCCAGCTTAGTCAGTTCAGAGATGAAGAAAGCAGCAATGGGAGCCTAAGGTGGGCAAGCCCCTCCCAAAGTTATCTCCGAAGACAGAGGAGAAGGATGGGGGAGCAAAGTCAGGGTGACAGCAGGGTGACAGCAGAGGAAGGGGCACATCAAACAAAAAGCAGACAAGTTACTTCACTTCCCCGCCAGCCTGTCTCCACCAAAATCCATCCAGCCTAGGTCACTTCCCTACACACATCTGAGCAGCACTCACCTTCTTCCCCTCCGTGTCCCCACAGTAAAACTGCTCTGCCTTAGTCTTGCCTTGAACAACAGGATCAGCTGCTTCCAAATGAGAAGGATTTGCCACCAAGGAAAGGGTAATGTTCCTGTCAGTGACGCGGTTAATCCGCCGGTGGTACATTCCCAGGTGGTACTTCACGTCGCCGGAGCCCTGGTGGAGGGGAGAAGAGAGTCACCCCCAGGAGCATGAGCGGCTTTTGGGGCGTGCAAGGAGATAGAGGAGTGCTGACCCCAAGGCTGGAAGAGGGGGGCATTTTTTGGAGGTACTGTCACAACACAGCAGGCACTCACTGCAGGAGCTGAACTGGCCCCCAGGAAAGCCTGTTCCAGGTGCCAAACCACCACCAACTTCAGACATGCATCCAGCCCATCTAAATACAGCTGAAGGTGCGGGGGATGAAGCAAGTGTGGTGGGTTCAGCAAAGACCCTGAATAACAGGTAACACTTGCCTGAGCTCTACCCACACTGCGGCAGCACAGCCATCCATGGCACCATTCCCAATACGCTGCCAGGTACCCCGTCAGGGTGCCTCGAGGCCACAGGCTGCTGCTTTTTCACCTTGAAATCCCACTGAAGGTCATGACAGGATCAAGCCAGCCCAGCCCAGCTTCCTAAAATCCAAATCATCCCAGCTTATGATGCTAAAGCTTTGGAGCATGAGTTTATTGCAGCGACAGAGCTTTTGGAGCTGCTTTACAACCCCAGATGGGGACCAGGGGCACAAATTAATTTCTGCTCCTGGCCACCTTCCCCTCCTCTCAGCATCCACCCCAAGGCTGCTTCATGCCCTGGAGAGCTGCCAACAGCCCAGCCTGTGCTGGAGACACTGGCAGCAGCCAGGGCACACGTCATCCCCAGGACAGGCAAGGACAGACCAGCACTGGCACCTCTACAAAGGCTCCCATCACCCAGGTGTGCTTGCAACGTGGAAATCCTTGGAACACCAGTGCCACTGAGTGACACCAGAAGCAGCGGCACAATCCAGTCGCAGCCCTTGGGCACTGCTCAGGGACAGGCAGCAGGAACCCACTGCAGGCAGGGGAGAAGCTCACCTCATCAGCAGCCTCCAGCTTGGAGTCGAACTGGCAGAAGATCTGCTCGAGCTCTTTCCTGATCACGTTGGCAAGAACATTCAGGCGTCCCCTGCAAAAGCAAGACCGCTGCTGACAGCCATTGAGTGCTGACGGTGATCTATGACCCCCGCTGCCACAGCCCACGACTCCTGCAATGGCTGTGGGGTCATCCAGAGATGGAGGCTTCCCAGAAGGAGCCCGAGGATCCCTCAGCACAGGGATGGTTTGACCAACACCACATCCTGCATACTTCTTGAGATGCCCCAGAGTGGGCAGATGCTGGGATTCCAGCATGATTCCAGCTCTGCCCTCAAGCCACCACCCCTCTCCAGATGAATTTACAAACAAGCTGGAAAGACTCCGATGAGCAGAGAGCAGCCAAGGCCTGAGCTCTCCAGCTGAGGTTCATCGCCAACCAAGACCAGTTAGGTGATGGCAGAAACCAGTGTGCCCTCCAGTACCAAACCCTGGCACTATCCCCCCGCCTCCTCCCTGCACCAAGCAGCACCATGGCTTGAGGCAAGGTTACCTGTGGGGCATCCCCATGATCACATAATCCACTCCCTTCTCACTTGACTTATCAATAATGGTCTTTAAGGCTGGGATCAGCACTTCGCATCCCTCCAGACCAAAGCGCTTCTCCGAAGACCATTTCCGATGGAGGAACTCCTCAAACCTAGAAGGCAAAGGGAGGGAGGGATCTATGCCAGGGCTGCAGCTGAGGGCAGAAACCAGAGAAGGGACGGGAACTGCACCAAGGGAGCCACAGCACTGACTGATGCTCAAGCTGGTACCATGCAGCACACAGCAGTCACTTCAGTGTCTTCCCACAGAGCTCAGCTGGCCATTTCCCCCCACTCTAACACCGTGCTGCACTTAATTCTTATTTTTAGACCTTTTCTTTCAGGATCATCCACATTTTCAGGCTGTTTGCCAGCACCTGAGCCTGCCAGGCTGGCAGCTCACTGGCGTCAATCTGCTCATTAAGCTGATGGCGACAGATGATGTAAAGATGTGACTCAGCTGGTGACTGCATCGCTCCGGACGGGAGCAAACCTCCTGGGGAAGATACGGAGAAGGTGAAGCTCCCCCAGGGTACCTGGTAGAGCGGACCAGCCTGGCCAGCAGCGTGCGCTTCTCTTCATTGGTGAACTGCATGATGCCTGGGGTCTCAAACTTCTGCCGGATCCACTGGCACTGCTCCAGGTCATTGATGAACATGAACTCCACGCCAATGTGCTGGCAGTATGCCATCTGCTCCAACGGGAAATGAGGGGCCATCAGACAACAGCCAGGGCTTCAGCACCTCAAACCCCCCAAAGGACAGGCACTTGCAGCACCCCATTGGATCACAGGGCCAGGGGCTCTTCATTCCCTCCTTTACCCTTTAATCCAAAAAGGGTACTCCTTCTGTGCCAGCAGAGACACCGACCCCCATGCCTGGCAGCTGGAGGGGGATCCTAGGGGGACCCCAGCTGCCAGCCCTGCAACAGCCCCGCTTTAGGAGCCTTGTTTGAGTTGTATTCCCAGGAAAAGGGATGCCGAAGGGCAGCTCAGGCCGTGCACATGACCCAGCATCAAGCTGTTTAATTCCCCTTCCCTGAGGGGCCCACAATCAGCCCCTCAGGTCCTTTACATCCACCTCAGAGGAGAGATTTTCCCCCTTGGTGGCATCACCTGTGAGCAGTCCAAAATCCCACATCACAGGGCAGGGGAGAATCAGAAGAAGTTCCTCCCGCAACACATGAGGAGCCCATCCCTGCAGCTGAACTAAGACGTTGGCAGAGTTTTGCTTCTTCCAAGGTCAACTAGTCTCAGCAGAGACCATCTGAGCAGCCTGCAGTGTGCCTGAGAGCTGCCTGCGATCAGTCCAAGCACAGGAGGGGATGAAATTTGGCAGAAGAGGGGAACTGCCTGCACGAGCTGGAAGCCCCAGCCCCAAGGGTCTCAACTGCACCAAGACCCTCTGATGGACCCCCATGCAGGACAGTAACACTGCTGCAGTGCCTGGAGAGGGAACCACTGGCCTCCAGCCCACTCCTGTGCTCTGCCAGCACCAGCTGCTGCTTCAAACTGGAAAGCATAGCTGGAGAGGTTTCAAAAAAGGCAATATCCAGTTGCCTGGGGTTTGCTCCACCTTGGGTAAACCAAGTGCGTTGCTGCAATGCAGCAGAAAGCTGGAGGCGATCAGAGCTGAGCAGGTTACTCGAGGTGGCTCTTGTGAGTGGAGCGAGTGCTGTGAAGCAGTTCCCAAACTGAAAATCTTACAATGTGCAGGTTGACCCAGGACTTTCCAAAGACAACCGCTCTGCCCCTGCCCCTGGCTGCACAGAGGTCTGGCATAGACCCCTGCCCTCCTCACCTCCAGCCGACGGATGATTTCCCGGAGTGGAAGAGCCGATTCATTTCCACCGATGAAAGTGGTTGTGGGCAAGCGGAAAACTTTGTCGAGGTCAGATTCATCCAGACCGTAAAAGCCTGCAGGATTTGTCATGGGTGGGACAAGCACGAGAAAGAAGGAAAGAAGAGGGCCGGGGATGCCGTCACATGGGGACCAGGTGCATTTGGGAGAGGTAGGGAAGGGACAAAAAAAAGCAGCATAAAAAAAAATAATAAGCATGAAGGAGGTTTGTATGGATAAAAACCAAGCCATAATTAAACAAAAAGACATTAAGCACAGAACAATGAGTTATTACGGAAGGCACCACAGGAAATGAACCACAAAGCAATGTATATGCATGGAAACAGGCAATTAAAATCCAGGGTGAGTCAGGGAGTTTGGAGCCCCAAGAACACAAAAAATACACCACAAATTATAACAGAGGGGAGAGAAAAGAAATAGGAATTGAGGAGTCACCGAGCACACTGGAGGTGTTGGCACATGGCGGGAATTAAAAATGGAGTCAACACAGAGAAGGACACAGTTAAAACACACACAACCAAACAGACAAAACCCCAAGGAGGGAGAGACAGAGAAGCAAGGAAGAGAAAAGGCAACAGGGCTCTGACAGACTCTCCTGAATAGCTCAGCCCGGGAGCAGGGCGGTCAGCAGCCACTCAGGGGTTTGGCTGCCCAGGTACTCTTTCACCCCAATCAATAGCTTTTTAATTAGAGCTTTTGCCTAGCTCCGCTCAGCAAACCTCCTCCCTTTGGCGCTGGCAGCTGAAGGTTTGGAGGCAGCTCATACTCATGGTATGGGGGCTAAGGGGAGCTGGGCTGAGCCTGGAGAGGGGCCGAGCAGGCCGCAAGAGCTGGAGGTTGGGATTTAGGGCTGCAGGTGACTCCCGCTGTACCCCAAAGCCATCAGAGGTGCCCCACTACCCTTCTGAAATTCATGGTTGTCTTTGGGGAAACTGAGGCACGGAGGAGGAGGGGCAGTGCTGACCTCGCTGAACCAATGCAGAAAGGCAGAAGCAGGGCCAGGAACTGGGGAGTCCGAGGACCCTTCTGAAGCAGGAGCTTGGATGAAGGAGTGGGTCTACAGCCCTGGCACCTCTCTCAGGCTCCTGCTCATCCCTCCCACACTCCCAACAAGGCCTGGTCCCAAGGTGTTTCCTAAACCCAGGGCAGGAGCTGCAGAGGAGACACGTACCACTACTCCTCCCAGCTTCCTCCAAACCAGCCCAGGACCCCATCTGGGGGTTCTTTTAGAGAGGGGATGGGGAATGTCATCTAAACACTGCAGGGCACCTTCCTCATGGGATGGGAGGCAAAAAACGGGCCCCCCCTGAGCTGGCCCCTTCCCTGAACTTCATCTTAAAAGTCTATCCCTTGCTGTCTGGTCAGGAGTAGACAGTGAGCTGTAGACAGCCCGATCCCTGGAAGTGTTCAATGCCAGACTTGGGGCAACCTGGTCTAGTGGACTGGATGGTATGAAAGGCCCCTTCCAGCCTGTCAGTCTGTGATTCCATGATAACGGGGTTGGTCATGTCTCATCCCTGTGCAGCCCTGAGGGGCAATTCCAGAGACTGGGAACACTCCAGTCAGCCTGTAGTGGACACATTCCTGGCTGCCGCTGCTGTCCATCCCCTCTGCTGCTCATGCCACCCTCCTGGATACTAGAGTCCCAGGAGAGGGAATAAAGCCAGGCCCCAGCAGCTCCACTCTGGAGCTATGCCTAGGAACACTGAACCAGGCAGGAGTTGAATTTGGCCCCATGTCTCTGGGGCTTCTCTTTGGTTCCCATGCAAACAGAAATCCTGGAGAGAGGCAGCAGGGAGCATCCCACACAAACTGCCTGTTGAAGGGTTTCAGGGAATCCTCAGTAATTTGCTGAAGCTTGCAGACCTGCAGCACAGGGCTTTGGCTTGTTCTGCTGTGATGCTTTGAAGACACTCTGGCACACTTTGGGGAGTATCAGATTTTACAAGGAGTTTTAGGACATCTAAGCGTCTTTGCTTCTGCTTTGCTGCAGCCTGCCAGCTCTAACAACACTCGGTATTTATAGGCAGCAACACCATCGGATGGAGGAAGACAAGGGACGAGCTGCCAAATTTTCCCTGCGAGAAAACCAGGAGAAGACAGCTTGGATTTTTAGGAGCCTTGAACCAATGAGGGAGATTGAGGCCTTGTAAAATTAATATTCACAACAAAACATGTACTCTAGCAAGCCAGGCATGCAAACATGGTATAGAAAAGGCCAGTAAGGCTCAAACTGAGGATTTCTACAAGGCAAAGTGTCACTAACCACACACCTACATCAAGACTTTGAGTAGAAATTAAAAATAAAACATGTCGCAAAACTCAGGAGTGGTGGGAGATGGGAGGGGTCCACTTTACCAGCTCAGTTCATGCCCAGAATAACCTATTCAAAGAGAGTCCTGCACTCCAGAGGGTTAAGGGCTCATTAATTGCATACCTCCTACTGTTAACACTCTCAGCCGCTCCTTGAACACTGCGAGGTCTGGGGGGGCAGGGAGGGGGGGGGGGGTGCAGAAAGGGAGAAGATAGAGAGACGCAGTCAAAGTTAGTAAAAAAACCCCTGGAACCGTGAAAACTAGTTATGGAAAGCACAAGTCAAAAAAATACAGTATTTAAAATACAGTCAAAATCCATCAGAGGCAAAGGGCAAGGATGGAGGATGACTACACGCTAGGCAGAAGAGAAATCTTGGTGGGAAGTCTGATGAGAGGAGGGAGGAGCAGGAGGGGAAGGGGGGCATTGACACTGGGGAGCAGTTGAGCTGCATGGTTTGAGATCTCCTCTCACACCTTGATGGGAGAGGGAGTGGCCTGGTATCTTCATCTGCCACGACCAAAAGCATCCTGCCAAGCTGCATCACAGGGAGTGGGACCCTCTGCAGAGCAGGGAGCTGCCTCCCACCAACACCTGCTCCAGAGGGTTTGCTCTGCTCATGCTACTGGGAGGATTTCAAGGTCAACCCAGGAAGGTAAGGGTGCTGCCTCTGCACAGAGGAGGAGGATTGGGGTGTTAACAAGGAGGCGGTTCACGAGGAAGACAGCGACGGCAAGGCAGGCATGCACAGCCCGTCTCTTCTGGAGCATGCTCGGTGAGGGTGGGAGCGCCAGCACACTGGAGCAGTGGGCAAGCATACAGCACCAAGAGCTGCCTGCCCGGCTAGGTTAGGTGACCCAAGTGCCTCAGTCTCACCTGGGTTACAAAAAAGGCCTTGGAAACACTTGTCCTTTGGGTCAGCAGGGAAAATCAGACACTTCCCCAAAGTGGGGAAAAGGAAAATGGGAGCACTYCAAGCCCAGCTCCCCGCAGGGGCTTGCCTGGCTCTTCCTGAGCTGGAGGAGGATTTCCATCAATTCCCCTTGGCATGAGGCAGAGGCATCTGCCTTCCACGGGGAGAAAGACAGATGGACAGATGCTTAGACACACACAGCCTTCCACACACCACCCAGATTTCAGCGTGCTAAGGTACTATTTCTTTCTTTCTATTTTCAGGGTCATACTGAGTTCTTGTAGTCATCCTGTCCTTGTTTTACACACTTACCATGCCAGACCAGCTGCAGTGGAAGACCAGGATGAGATTACTTTGTTTTTTAAATAGAAAAGACAAGAGAAAGGGGAATTTGGTGGCGCCAGCCCCACCACTCCTCAGACTGAGTAGCCCTGGGCAGGTTTTCTCCCTCTGACAATTTCCCTAAAGATCGCACTGCTTAATCCAAAGAGGGCTTCCAAACCAGAAGCAAACCAGTTGCTAAACAAAAGGCAATTGAGAAGAAGGATCAGTTTCTGAGATTAACCATCCAACTCCTTTGAATCACAGCACTGTCACTTTAACTGYTGGCAACAGTGATCACACCACAAAAGCTGACCTTTAAAGGACTTCACTGTCCAGAAAGAGGAAACAAGATTGTTTCCAAGTTTCAAAACCACTCCTGTTATTAACTGCCCTGTCAAGTGTCACATATTCTTTCAAAGCAAAAAAAAGCCAGCAGGATCTGCTTAGAAATTGGCTCTTTCTGCCACAAACAGGCAACACCCAACCTTAGGCCCAGCCAGAGTTCTATGTTCTGCACCACCGCAGCTCCTTCCCCACTTTCTGAACACTATTTGCAAGCTAAGTTCACTGAGTTATAGTTAGGATTGACCAGATGAGGTTTTCCAAGATAAGAGTACCAGGGGAAAATCTACTCAGTATAAATAATACTTATAGCAAGATTAAAAAAAGTCCTTTGCTAAGCTCTAGCCACCTGAGTCTGGGGTTCTACCACAAGACACAACCCCAGCACGAGCTGGCAGCTGCCACCATTGTATCTTGTCCCCAGATATATTTATAATAATTATTTCCTATGGATTAATGGATTCCTGGGAAGCAAATCAACACCAGTAGCCACAATGACAGGTATTTTAATATGAAAGCCACAAAGGAACAGAGATTAAGCTTAAGGGCTAGCTCAGACCCATGCTGAGGTTCCTTCCAGCCAATGCCTATGGACTAGCCATGCCTGAATGCTTCCCACCATGGTGAGCCACACTAGGACACACTGCTTGGCTTGTGGCAACTCACCCCGGGGAAGCAGGAAAAATGGAGCCTTGACTGCTTCCCCGGGATGATGGCTGGCGCTGCCAGGGAAGACTTGCTCTTGGATCACATTGGGCTCTGCGTCTTCTGAAGCCAGGATATGGCTGGAACATACCCGGCTCCCAAGGAACCACCAGACTCAGCAGCTCTCTGAGCTGACTTTCCCTCTGAACTGACCTTCCCCTCAAGCAGACCTGTGAGTTTAAGGTACAAGTGGAGAGCAGTGTCTCTAAAGGGTCTCTACTGGGATCAGTAGGGTTTAATTCCTCCATCGATGACACGGACAGTGGAATGATGGGCACCCTCAGCCAGGTGACACCACTGAGTGTTGCAGTGACATGCTGGAGGGACAGGATGCCATACAGAGGGACTTGGACAGGCTGGAAGGGAGGGACTATGTGAACTTCATGAAGTTCAACGACACCAAATGCAAGCGCTGGGGCAATCTCCAGTCTCAGCACAGATGGATGGATGGATGGATGGATGGATGGATGGATGGATGGATGGATGGATAGCAGCTTTGTAGAGAAGGACTTTGAGGTCCTGGTGGATGAGAAGCTGGACATGAGCCAGCCACGTGCACTGACAATCCAGAAATCCATACATGTCCTAGGCTGCATCAGAAGTGTGACCAGCAGGCTGAGGGGGGGCGTTCTGCCCCTCTGCTTCACTCAGGTGAGACCCCACCAGTGCTGCCGCCAGCACTGGGGTCCCCAGGGCAAGACAGACGTGGACCTGCTGGAGCAAGTCCAGAGGAGGCCACAGAGATGCTTGAAGGCCTGGAGCCCCTCTGCTATGGAGACAGACTGGGAAAGCTGGGGGTGTCAAGCCTGGAGGAGAGAAAGCTCCAGGAGATCCTGTTGTAACCTTTCAGTGTATAAACGGACTTACAGGAAAGGAGCAGAGAGACTTTTTACCAGGGTTTGCAGTGGCAGGACAAGGGACAAGGGCTGCACACTGACAAAGGGCATGGCTAGACTGGACATAAGGAAGAAATTCTTTCCTGTGAGGGTGGTGAGGCCCTGGCACAGGTTGCCCAGAGCAGCTGTGGATGCTCGATCTCTGGAAATGTTCAAGGACAGGTTGGACAGGGCTTGGAGCAACCTGGTCTAGTGGAAGGTGTCCCTGCCTGTGGCAGTTGGGTTAGACTAGGTGACCTCTTAAGGTCCCTTCCAACCCAGACCACTCTGTGAGTCTACGACTTCCTGAGCAGCACGGTAACTCTGCTCCCCACACCCGGCTCCCTTTCCTGCTGAGGGACAGCTGTCACTGCCAGCACTCGCAGCTGACTCGCTCTGGGTTTCATCCAGACCCTGATCTACTCTCAAAAGGGATACACGTCCACCAGGCATAAGGCTTCAGGGCTCTCCTCTCCTGCTCTGCTTCAGAACTGTAGTGCCCACAGCAGAGGCTAAAAACCCTGAGCTGGAAAAGCCTTTCCYCATCCTCTCCACTACCCAGCCATGGTAAGTGACTCCAAGTTCACCTAAAGTCTCCCTGCTTTCCTCGTAGTGCTGACTATGAGCACATGTCTTCTCCCACAGCTGGRTTCACAGCCATCATCTCCCCACCTCTTGCCATCAAAATATCTCAGGCACAGGACATGCTCCAAGCTGGAGCTAGACGGCTCCTGAGGTTCAGCCAAGGTTTGGTCCTCCAGAGAAGTATGTCAGAGTCCAGACTGGGGAGTGAAGCAGCTTCCTCATCATCCAGTGAACTGGTCCAACCAAAACCTACTCCCTTCCCTACCGCTCCTGGTACACTGTAATCCTGTTGGAAGGTCCAGCAGGTCCAGGGCCGGTGTCCCTGTGCTGGTAGACGAATAAGGAATCAAGGCGGTTTACATGCACCGTGCATTCTGATCGGCTGTTTCGATTGACAAGGTTAGTAATCATCACCGCTGCTCTACTCTACGTTAGGAGCATGAGCATGCCTCTGGAGCACTTGGAGTGCCAGGGAACCACCCTGGGAAGCACCAGTGAGGTGACAGAGTTCAGCAACCTCATCCTGGCTGGGAGAATGGTAGCAAACTACAGAAATCAGCTCTAAAGCACATGGAGAGGTGCTAGGTTTAAGCACTTTCAGATCAGGATTTCAAGTCCTGGGCACCACACACACACTTCTGTACAACACTCACGCAGCTCTCACTCAAATGCATTGGGATTTCCACCTCTCTACTTGGACAGGAATGCATCCCAAAGCTTCCTTGTTATGATCACCAGTAGGGACTCATAGCTCAGTCTTGGAAAAAGGGCAGTTAAAGGATTTACAGATGCTGGGGCAAGCTGGAAGTTCAGGAGGGCAGCCTCAGCCCTGCAGAGATGAACCCAGTAAATTCACCCCCAGCTCTGAGGGTCCCCAAGGGCAGCAAGAGGAGCTGAGAGAACAGACCTCCAGCTCTCACCAACACAAAACCTCTCTGCTTTGCAATTCCAGAAGATGCAATTGCTTCCAGCCCTTCTGGGTTTTTTGCTTCTGGGTCAGCAAGATCAGTGATGTCACTGATTGGCACTGGTTGAAGAAACATGAGTTGAGTACTGGGGTGACAGCCGGAGGGTGGCAGGACTGCACTGCTGCTGCTGCCGGCAACTACAATTTTAGAGTGATCATTACTAAGGAAACTTCAGACCCCCGACTTGTGAAGCAATCTACCTATGAAGCTGTGAAAGAGAGGGGAGCTCAAGCAATGCAGCACCAACTGCTCTCAAAGCCCTCACCCAGTTTGTCTGTGGATGTGATAATATCGGCTGGAAGGGAGGAGTCCAGATCTGCATCCAAGATGCCCAGTGGATCGAGTTGTGCTACATGATGCCCTCGAATCTATGAAATGCATCAGGAATGGAAAGGAGAACAGGAACCAAAAGGGAGAGAAAAACAAAAGAGGGGAGGGGTAAAAAAGTTAAATTACATTAGAATTAATTTGCAGAGTAATTCTCACCGACGTTTGGAGAAACAGTTACTGGTGCATCATCAAAATTTACACAACTAATGCCGAGAGGATCAAGCTTTGCAATGTGGTGACCCCTGACCTGGAAGCAACAACACAGATTAGTCATTAAAACAAGTTAATTGAAGAAACATTCCTAAAAAAAAAAAGTTAGAAAATTTCATTCAGAGTTTCCCTCTTTACATTTTCTGCAGAGCTACCCCAATTCTAGCTGCAGCTGAAGCCTGGAGAAGTTGGGTTTAGTGTCACCTACAGCACACAGGAGAGTGCCAGCAGCCATCAGGACTGCTCTGCTCTACCTGACACCAGGTTTGGCAGGGGTACGGGGAGATGGCAACCTCCTGCACATCAGATAAGGGTCTCCTGGTGCTTTCCCAGTGGCCAGCTCGAGCAGCTCCTCTCTACAGATGCAGTAACTTCACACTGATGATCTCCTCCTAAGCATCACAGGCATATGAAGAGGCAATTTGCCCAGAGAAGCTGTGGTTGCCCCATGCCTGGCAGTGTTCAAGGCCAGGTTGGATGGGGCTTGTGGAGCAACTTGGAAGGTTGTAGTAGGTGTCCCTGCCTATGGCAGGGGGGCAGCAGGGTGGAACAAGATAAGCTTTAAGGACCCTTCCAACACAAACTATTCTGGGATTATATGAATTTTCCATATTTTGGCAGATATAGGCGTTCTCTTGCCAACAGGGCAGAGAAAACAGGTGTTTTCCACCAGCAGCAGTAGCTCCTGAAAGGCCAAGGAATGTGTCTGAGGAACATTTGCCCAGCTGTGCAGCAGGTCACAGCATCCCTCTGGAGAATGGAGCCCATGGTAGAACCTGGAGCGCCTTCCTGTGAAGGGCCAGGTGCGGAAATAACAAAGAGCTTTTGCACCAAGGGAGTCCTGGCAGCTCCTGGCAGCGGCAGTCAGGCCAGGAATTCCTGTGCTAGGTCTGAATCCACATTGGGTGCCACAGAGAACAACAGGAGGTGATGAGGAGTTCTGGCTTTTTGCTGTCACAGCTGTAGGTATCCATGGACAGATCCCAGCACATCTCGCTGGGCAAACTCAGGTCATCTTGGTTGCCAGCACTCTCCAACTGGTGAGCCACAGGTTATTCCTTGACAGTTTCAGGCTCAGCGATGCTGGGAATGGGGCAGGAAATACAACTGCCATGGTACAGGGTGCAGAGCCTTCCTTACAAGCAATACCCTGGGCATCAAATCTACTACCGGTTAGGAAAAGCACTCAAATACAAATGGATTACTAAACCTCTTGTACAAACCAGACATTGATCTGACCTTATTTACCAGAAGGCATTCCTATTCAGAGCATCCCATGGGGATTTTAGGATGGGATTTTTGTGGTTTTACTAGCGAGGAGTCTGAAACCAGCCATTGGTATCAAGGCAAACCATAAAGAAAGCACCATTACCCCATACTCTCTGCAGGGCCAGGTGACACCATAGCCCTGAGCACTGATGGCCACAGGAAAGCTCCTCTGGGCCAGTTCTGTCTGTGAACTATTTGCTTGTCCATCTTGCAGCAAAGCACAGGGGTGAGCCCATCACATAGCAGTCAGCAGGATGGAAGCTCACCATGCTGCTCCTCATGGCCAGGATGCTCTCAGTGGGACGAGGAAGCTACCTAGTCCAGCAAACAGCTTTGAGCTGAGGACACCTGGTGGCTTTCAGATTACCTCAGCAGTTTGCAGGTACACAGAAAATCCTCCAATCAGTGTGGGAGCAAAGAAAACACCTCTTTCCCCACAGGAGCCATGCTGTTTGTTAGCGTCCATATGCAACACAAGCCAAAACAAGGAACAAGAAAGATGCTCCAAGGGCTGGAGCCTCTCTGCTCTGGAGTCAGGCTGGGAGAGCTGGAGGTGTTCAGCTTGGAGAAGAGACAGCTCCAGGGAGATCTCGGAGCCCATTCCAGTGCCTAAAGAGAGCTGGAGAGGGACTTTGGACAAGGGCCTGGAGGGACAGGACATGGGGGAATGGCTTCCCACTGCCAGAGGGCAGGGTTAGATGGGGTATTGGGAAGGAATTCTTCCCTGTGAGTGTGGTGAAGCCCTGGCACAGGTTGCCCAGAGAAGCTGTGGCTGCCCCATCCCTGGAAGTGTTCAAGGCCAGGCTGGTCCAGGCTTGGAGTAACCTGGCATAGTGGAAGGTGCTCCTGCCCATGCCAGGGGGGTGGGAACCAGATGGTCTGTAAGACCTCTGCCAAGCCAAACCATTCTACAACTCAAAATTAATAATGACTTGGACATGCAAACACAGTTGCAATTAAGGAGCCATCACTGATGCCGCAGCAGAGTAGTCATTGCTCACCTATAATTACAGGGAAAACCAAGCTCAATCCAACTAAGAAATKATTGTGTGATGTTTTAAGTAGGTTACCAATCTCATGCAGGGCTTCCTTCACCTTCCTACTCTTTCATACCTCCATATACTGTCCTGAACCTCCCCACCTGGACATCCTGCTGCAGCTACAGCTCTACTGTGACACCAGGGCGGGGAGGGAGGTGGATTTCTCACTACAGATAGCTTAGAAAAATACATCCAAGAGCCATCATCTTCCTGCGCTGCCATTCAGAGCCCAAAGAAGAGACGGGGCATGCTGAAGAGGTTACGGATTTTGTGTTCAAATCACTGACTTTGAGCTTCTGCCTCCAACTACATCAGTCACTGCATGTTCAAACTTGGCGTCTGCCCGCTTGTTCCACTGGCAGGGGCTGCCTGAGAGCTGGCAGAGTGGTCATCTCTCATGGAATCAGCCATGCAGGCCCTCACAAACAGGTCCCGATGCTGACATCAGCACTGCAGTTGCAGAGGCAGGCAGGGCAGGGGCACTATCTTGGAGCCAGAGAGCAGGGCCAAGGCTGGGCAGACCTTTGGACTCGCCCAGTGCTACAGTTCCTGCTGTAACTCATAGCCTTTTATGGATTTTCCCCATACCTCAGCAGGAACACAACTGCACAGCACTGCAAGTGCTTCATCACAGGAACAGGTGAGAAGCTCACGGTCATAACTGCACAGCATCTGGGTTCATTAACTTCTCACCACAGCCATAATTACAGCCCCCATACTTGATAAACCAGGGCACAACAAAAAGTAAAACGATAACACAGATGTAGAAACACATTTAAATGTTCTCCCAAGTTAAAATACTTGCTGGCCTTCCCCCAGCCAGAGGATGTTTCTTTCCTGCTCCAAATTCATTTCTCCCAGAAGGCTGACTTGACAGCATTGGTTTGAGCTGCAGCCCATCAGCACCAGAGGCCTCTGTTAGGTTGCAAATCACATGGAAATGTTTCCTGAGCTTTTATTTTAGGACCCTGGAAGTTCTGTCAGCAACAGGGGGGAAGCAGGATGGGTGCTCCATGCCACTGGTAAGCATGGCAGGAGCCCACAGCGCACAGGAGCAGCATTCCAGAAGGCAGCAAACTACCCTGTGTGGAGAAGACCTCCCCCTCCCTGCCACCCTGTTTGGATGACAATAGCTTTAATCTTCCTATTGTCCGGCAAAGCATCAGCTGAGCTTCTGCCCCAACAGATCAGCTGCTCCTATTCCAAACTAAGCAGCCCAGCTCCTATCCGGCATGCTCTCCATGCAAACACGTGCATCATTTGCACTAAATCCAGCCCACCTCAGCCACCACAAGCCCCTCTACAAAGGACRCGACCCTCCTCGGCACAAAGTCCACTTACCTGATATGCCCTGATGAGAGATTGCACTGCAAGATGGTCCTCCACCAGTTTATCCACGTTAGGCTGTGCCTGAACCAGGGACTGGGYTTGGGACAGGGTGGAGAGGCTGGTAGTCAGTGGAGGGGGGCTTTGGTAAGCAGTGCCTGGAGCAGCTCCAGCATTGGCGTTGCGAAAAAAGATGTCCCATGACTAGGAAAAAGGAAAGAAGAGAGGTGACCAGGGTCATCACCTGCAGCCCAAACACCTCCTCAGTCAAGGTTACAGAGGTCTCAGCTCTACTGAGCAAAAGCAGGGGACAGAGCTGCCTCCTCCCCTGTACCTCGGCTCCATGCAGCCACTGCTGAAGGCACCCACCTGCCTTGAACAAAAGAGCACTAAAGCTCTCCCACTATTCCAGCTACATCACTATCCCACTTCCTATCCATCTGGATTGTTTCTTTTGGCATGAGGCCAATGCCAGAGCCACCCCTCTCTTGGCAGCGGCACCCAGGACAGGACACAGTGATATCCCATCCCTTGGCTCTGCTCTCAGAACCACTGCTCTGAGCAACGAGCCCCAGCCTGGACTTCCAGCCCATTTCCCTCTCCCCAGGGGAAGCCACCGCCCTCTAAATACCCCAAATATTTTCTGAAAAATATTTTGGCCTGGTAATCAAATACACCTCTTCCTCTTTCCATGGTCTGAATGGCCTGAGACCTAAATCCCCACGTAAGCTGTGTTGTTCAGCCCTCAACCAGCAATGTTTTTCTTTTTCTAGCTCTTCTTCAATTTTTCCCCATCCTTTTGGTGACACCAATGCCAGCACTATGGAGGTACTCCCATATCAGCTCTCCCATGCCCAGAATGAGGCAGCTGCCAACAGGCTCTGCTCCTGTTCCCTCTGCAGATGGGCACTTATAGGTGTTAAGAAAACAAACCAAAACACTGGAAAAAAGCCCTTGACAGACTTGGTGTACTGTCATACTTTTCCAGCACTGTCTGAAAAACCTGGAAGTGTCCCAGGCCAAACCCAAGTTAACCTGTCTCCTTGCAGAAGCACCAACAGATTTGGGGAAGGAGAGAGCCTGGCCAAACAAAGTCCAAGCCATGTCCTCCCGTCACGCTTGTGCCTTGTCTCATGTGCCGCCAAATGACGGCAAAGGATGAGGGCACAGCAGAACAGCAGCTGTGTGCCAGTACAGACCCAGGAAGCTAGCTAGAGCAAACAAATCCCGTGGGATTTGCATGCTGGTTTCAGCCCAAGGGTCTCTCCACCGACTGGGAGCTTGGCATCCTGCACCTCGGAGGGCATCAAATACAGCCTTGGCGATCCGAGATGGGCAAAGCGCAGCCATCCCCAGAGTGTTTAAATCAGGTAGAAAAGTGCCCTCAAAGCAGGGGTTCTTTGGGGCAGAAAACAGTTTTTGTCCCCTGGAACCAGCATGGAGAGGACTGAAAACCTGCCCTTTGCTGGAGTCGCCTCAGGTCAGCTGTTCCCCCCGGAGCTCCTTCAGTTGCAGCATCCATCACATGTCCCAGGAAGGTATTTCCAGCCCCAATTTACCCAAGCACCCCAACGCCCCATCACATGACTGCACAAGGTGAATAAATTTAGAAACAGGTCACGCTAAAGGAACATAAATAAAATCTGGAACATTTTGACACTGTAACTGATAAACAATCACTCCCTCAAGGGGGAAAAAAAAAGGGAAGACAGAAAACACCCAATCCTGTTCTRACTGCTAAAGGAAATTTCAGTGGGAAAAGAGGAAGATCTGCTTTATGTTCCATCCCTGCTCTTCCCTTCCCCAGGCTCACAGAGCTCCTGGATGCCCCCAAAGCCATCGGCTCCTGCGAATGGAGGGACAAGCACCCAGGGACGGGCTCTGTGTCCTTGGGATGGAGAGGAACCTGGCTGGCTGCTTTGCTCTGTGGTTTAAGGTTGTTTCGTGTACTGGCAAATAAAGACAGGCAAGAGAAAAGGAGCACCTGTCAACCTGGGAGGGAGCTGGGGACAGGGACGGAGACAGGGGTGTTGCCTTTATAACCTCCTCTCTTCTGCCATTCATACCTCTTGGAGTTGCAATTTGCTTCTGTTTTGGAAGAGGAAGTTCACTTTAAACTCTGCAAACAAGGTGTGTCACTGGCTGGGTCAGCTCGGGCACTTTCACTGAGTGCTTTATTGCTTCACAGAATGATATTCGGATGGCACAGGGCAGGCCAGGGCCCTGATAAGGGCCATAAAAACATCAGCTTTCAACCTGCTGATGTGGTTCCGAATTCAAGAGAATCCAAGGGCCATCTCATGAGTTTCTGGGGAGCACAGAGGTGCCTCTAGAGCTCACATCTCCCATGGGAGAGGCTGAACAGCCCCATCAGAGTTATCCTGCTTTATCACAGGAAGGAGAACTTTGCCTTAATCCAGCACTTGCCAAAGGTAACAGCAGTAATAAACTCACAGGGTTATTCCCCTCTGACTTCTCTGTGCCCGTGGCAGCTCTGTGAGCGCTCCACTCGCTTTCATACCCTGTATAGACACATACAGGATACAAGATATATAGACACACATTTTGGTTACAAGAGAGCTCAGATTCAGGGCATTTTTAGACAGTCCCACAGACACAACACAAAGCATTAGCCTAGACTGGCTTTCCCAGCGCTCCTCTATGCACTGGCAAAGCAGGATTGGTGAGCCAGCTGTCTGCCACACACCAGGACAGTTCAGGCTTTAGAGGGATCCTGAGCTCAGTTCTGTGAGTGGAGCTCAGGGCAGGCTCCTCTATTGGGAACAGCCCCAAACCAGCTCACCAAGCCAAACAAGCACCTTCTACAAGACTGAGCTCCCAAAGAAGGGTGTGGGCTCATATTGTCATGCCCCAGCTTCCCAGCTTGGAGGTCAGGCATGCACACACAGCAAGGGGAGAGGGGTGACATTTCCCATCCACTGCAGGCATTGAGGGCGTTTCAGGCTGAGAGGTGCATAAGCTTCCACCGCCAGCTCAGGCTGCTTCCTGCTCCTTCCCCTGCCACGGGCTCCAGAAGCACCAACCCTGCTTGGCATGGTCCGCAGGGAGAAGAAGAGGAACATCAGAACTTAAGGCTGCAGGAGGAAGAGGAGTAGCCTAAACCAAATTTAGGGCAGGTAATCTTTGCTGAGAGCATGCAGTCAAGCAGCAACCAATGGGTTCATGCTATGCACATTGCCGTGTCCCTTATCAACCTAGGACCTTCAGTTTTCTGAGGTGTGATGGGGTCACCCCTTTCAATTTAAAATCCCAAACACTGGCATGTTAAGGAGTCTGTGTTAAGGGCTGTTTCATGTACAGATCCACAAGGAGAGCTGTGTCCCTGTCCCCCAGTTCAACCCAAACTCCAGGGCTGCTGCTTAAGGAAGCTGAACCTACCTCAGGTGTATCCAGGTACCACCCACCTGCAGCCACAGCTCTTTGGCCACCTTCCCTGAAGCACCCATGATGTTGCTTAGGGTGTGGGGAGACAGTGTGGGCTGTGCCAAGCACCCAAGCTGGTCAAACGGGGGGCAGGAGGATGGTGTCCCCACGTTCAGGGGATGAGGTCCAGGAGCAAGCAGCACTGACCCTTGTGGCAGCCCGCTGGCACCCATCCTCCATGCCCTCATCTCCCCTTTCTCCCACTCTGCTCTAATTTTTATTATTCTATTGTTATTATTATCTAGCTCTGCTCATTGGACTTGGAAACTGGAGCTCAGCTAAAGGATTCCATGCAGAAAATTCCCTAAAATAACCTATTTTTTACCTTCCCTATTTTAAGCAAGCACTAAAGCTTGTTCTGCAGTTTAAACCCCCGATGTCTACAAGGAGGAAATGGATTCAGTGTGCTCAGCTGGGACCACCACACCAGCTGGAAGCCTCAAAGGTTTTTGGTGACAACAGCAAAGACACCTTAGCTCTTCCCACCTGAATGTGTCCCTCCCTAGTGGGACACAGCACAGCGAGGAGCAGCTGGTCTCTGCGCTACACAGGGACAGAAAAACCTCAGCCAGGTCCCTGTGACAGCCTGACTCCTTCCAAGAGCTCTACCCTAGGATGTGACCTTCCGCCTGGCAGGATGGAGGCCAATGCTTATCAAGGACACGAGTGGCACTTTCCTCCCCTGGGAGGGCACACAAGCTGATGAAGACTGCAAGCCAACATGACCAGAGATGGCCGCAAGCCCAGCCCGAGCACAGCAGCTCAGCATCTCACCAGGAACAGGGGACCCATGGAAAAGTGCAGAGAGGACAAAGGAGTGCAGAGAGGACAAAGGAGTGCAGAGAGGAGCTTGGAATCTTGGTAAACAGGTCAGTGGAACGAGGTGGAGTCCACACAAGAGACAAGGCCAGAATGAGGCCAAGTGCACCAGGAAGCACCAGCAAAGTCCACATCAACACACGCATCAAGCCCACCAGAAGTTTTGGGACCTGGAGCTGGATTTTGTAGGATCACAGAATGGTTTAGGTTAGAAAGGACATTCAAAGGTCATATAGTCCCATCTCCCTACTCCAACCCCTTTCTGTCAAGCAGGACTCCAGCTTGGTTTTGTTGGAAAAGCAGTCCTTAAGACTTGCTTTTTTCATCATGAGTCTCGGGTTTGCTTCCTGGAAATGGCAAGACTCCATTTCATTTCATTTCATTTCATTTCATACACTGATTTTCCTGCTGTCACAAATGAGTCCCAGCCACGCAGGTGGAAAAATCCTACGTCAATTACTGCACTGCTCTCTGAGCACTGGAAGTACTTCCAGAGATGTTGATTTCCAGGGGATCAGTCACCCAGAAATCACACACTTGCAATTCTTCACCATAAACACTGGACTTGGGGCCTGGAGAGGTGGTGAAAGCTCCACCCTTATAGGGGCTCAACACCTGACTGCCAAGGCCCCAGGTGACCTGGTCTAGCCATGAAGGTGGATGTCACCAACAAGTTAGAGGCCACCTCGAAGCTGGATGCCTGGGCAGAAGCTCCAAAGTCTCTTTCCAACCTAAATTCTCCTCCAACTTTTTCAGCCAAGTGTGCACATGCCCTGCCTACCTACAGACAGGCTGACGAGCCACATTAACGAGGAGACAAGACCAGAAGCAAACCAGAGGTGTGGCCACAGGACCCAAATTCGCTTCCCAGACAGCTTCCATGGTCAGTCCTGATGTTTACTCTCACATCCACTTGGAGTGACTTTCAAGACTGTCCAGAGCCTGGAATCAAAGAGCTGGTATCATACCATGACTCTCTGCCAAAGACATGATTGTGCCTGCTGCTGGGACAAGGTGGTGTAACCCTCACTTGTTTTTAAATCAAGCCACAGTACTTAAGCTCATGGCTTTTAACTCAATATCACACCTCTGAAGGAGGGGTGGTACCATGTGCTTTGGCAGCTTTCAAGTCACTATTTGGCAAAGGGCACAACCCAAACTAAGATGTTTTGTGATTTCCGAGTCTGCAGTTTGGCTCAGCCGCCTGTTTCCCTCCAAAGAAGCATGAAGTCAACATTTTTTGGGAAAATCCTACGTTAAGAACTTTTCAGCACCTACATTTTGGATGGGTGGGATCAGTGCCATTGAAAACACATCCACACTGCCATGAGTGCTGGGGCATAGGACTCCTTATACTCCTGACTGCTCATTCACTCATTTTATCCTGGTTTGCACATGACTCACAAATAAAGAAAATCCCTGCTCCACATCAGGACATGTTCAAAACTGTCCTAAAAACCCCCTGGATAATGCTGAGACTTAGTCACTAGAGGAACATTTTCCTTGTGAAACACTGGGAATGGGGAAAAATGCTGTCAGGTTTTAGAACTCCTCCTCCCAGCTGAGCCCTCACCTGCTGGGCTTAGTCTTGCTGGAAGAGTTTCAGGGATCCAGATCAGGACAGATCTCTGCACATACTGCCCACAGCTGGATTGTTTTCCCAGTTTTAAGTTCAGGAGCAGCTGGTGGGAATTCCTCTGGCCACCAGACTCTGTCCCCCTCCCAGTCAGTAGATCAGCAGTCTGGCTTTACACACACAAGCTCAAAGCCAAGCTTAGCTACACCTGCCCCAACACGGAACACCACCCATGCCTGAGACAAAAAGGAAACGAGTCACGATGTGGAGAATAGCCTCCTTGCCCCTTTTCTCCATCCTCCACTCCGGAATAAACTCTCTTGATAAGCCACCAGAGATGGAAAAAATACAGCATTGGGAGCTTGCTACAGGTGGATTCCCAGAAGCCATTCCTTRTATCCGCTTGTGATCCAGGATGCTGCCCGTGTCCCAAGCCCACGGCGTTCCCTCTTGAACAGAAAAAGCTCCTCTTGGCTCTTGCTCAAGGAATCACTGCTGTTTCTTTTGGGCAAAGTGAGGCAGAAGGACCGTCCACAAACATATGGCCCGTACAGATGAATTCACTCCTCCTCAAGAGGTGGCACTTACCTGCACTCACTGCTCAGACATACAGAGAAGTGAAGGTGACGTCCTGGCAAGGTTGATCCTTACCTTATGTACACTTTTGGGATTTTCCAGCCAAGCATAATACATTTCCTCCACATAGTTAGAACTAGTCCCACTCAGAAATGGTTCGGCAGCCACCGGTGCACTGTAGCACCTGAGCTGTTGGAACGTCCTGGGTGCTGCCGGTCTGTGTTGGGAAATTGTTTTTACAGTCTGTGAGGCCGTCAACGGCCTCAGCTTTGCCGCGCAAGTCCTTAAGTTAAGCATTTTTGTCCTGTTGCCTCACACAAGTTCCTGTTGAGAGAGAACAGAAAAGTGGGTTAYGAATCACTGCAGGAGAGCACTGAACAGAGACCACCCCCTCCCCCGAGCACGGAGAACTGATCTTAGGATCAGTTTTTAATCTGGATTAATCCATCCACTCTGTCCCACAGCCAGGTCCCTCATGGCTTGGAAATGCAGTTTACGCTCAGTACACTTGGCATGGCCAGGTCTGCCTCCCCCATCCCCGGCAGCGTGGCATCATCATCTCCCCTGTCACGACAGTGCGAAGCAAATTTGCTTAGTGGGTACCCAACACCGGCCTCGAATGAGCCGCTGCACACCAAAGCCACCCACATCTCTTGATTTCAGCTTCTTCCATCGCTCTCCCTCCCAGGTAGGTCTGGGCTTCGATTTCTGTGACCACTCTGCTTGGCCGAGGTTTTCTTCTTCTTGGTTTGTTGTGACATGCACCAGGGATAAGGCTGGGAAGAAACCATCTACAGGGAAAATTGCTTGCAAAGTAGGGGTATAGTAGTGCAAAGCACTTGGGAAGTGGGCTCCAGGACAGATTGCTTCTCCTCAAAAGCCCAGACCCAAGAATGTCAATGCAGATGAAAGACCCAGAGAGGGGCTCTCCCCTGCTCAAAGAACCCAGAAAAGTAACCCAGAGCCAGTGTGGGACCTTTGAGAGGTCCCAATTGCAGCTTTCAGTAGAGCACGTACTGGGAGGCCTGGGGTTAGCCAGGGGGTTGGCCACAGGGTCAGCCATGGGGTTTACACACATCCAACCAACCACCGCAGCCCAAGGAAAGCACTGGAGCAAGATCATCCTGAAGGAAGTGCAGGCACTTGGAGCAGCTCTTCTTGGAGCTGCCCTTTCCACCCAGCTCCTCCCACAAGAGGCAGGACCCAAGGCTAGAGGTGACCCAGCTGGCTGGTTTCCATATCCCAGAACAGTTTAACGAGCAGTGGCCCAATGTCAAAGCAGTTATCATGCGTTCACCAGATTAAAATGAAATTTCACAAGAGACTAGAGAAAACAACACACCTTCGTGGCCAGTGTTCTGCTAGCCAGCCTTCCAGGTTTGTCTTGCTGAATCTAGTTCAGACACTGATCTCTTCTCTGTAGTGACCAGAAACAAGACCCGAGGGTTGCATCAGGAGAGGTTTAGGTTAGATATCAGAAAAAGGTTCTTCACCCATAGGGTGTTTGGGCACTGGAACAGACTCCCCAGGGAAGTGGTCAAAGTACCAAGCCTGACAAGAGTTCAAGAAGCATTTAGACAATGCTCTCAGGCACAGGGTGTGACTCTTGGGGATGGTCCTGTGCAGGGCCAGGAGTTGGACTTGATGGTCCTTGTGGGTCCCTTCCAACTGAGCATATTCTGTGATGCTGTAGTTCTGGCTGCCTGGCATGACAGGGGCTACACTTCCCATCACAAACCATAAGGTTTTGGTTCAAACAGCCTGAGGAAGACCCAGAGTCACCTGAATTCAGCCAAAGTGTTTGACAGATTTACCCATAGGAAAAAGGGAACCACTTGTCCTTTCCACCCTGCCCACAATCACACCTGGCAAGAAAGGCCAGCAGCTGCAGGACCACGAGTGCCACAGCACTGGGGACTCTCCCAGTTCACCCTCTTCAGATCTACACAGCAAAACACACACAGGYATTTATCTGAAAGGCTGAGAAAGTCAGGGATGTTCAGCCTAGAGAAGCGAAGAGAAGGCTCCAGGGAGACCTTAGAGACCCTCCCAGTCCCTAAAGGGGCTCCAAGAGAGCTGAGGAGGGACTTTAAACAAGGGCCTGGAACAACAGAACAAGGGGGATTGGCTTCCCACTGCCAGAAGGCAGGGTTAGATGGGACACTGGGAGGAAATTCTTCCCTGCAAGGGTGGTGAGGCACTGGCACAGGCTGCGCAGAGAAGCTGTGGCTGTCTCATCCCTGGAAGTTCAAGGCCAGGTTGGATGGGGCTTGGAGCAACCTGGGATAGTGTAAGGTGTCCCTGCCCATGGTAGTGGGGGTGGAACTGGATGATCTTTCAGGTCCCTTCCTACTCAAAGCATTCCATGATTCCGTGATATTTCAGAGAGCCAACTGAATCAGGTGCCAGAGCGTGGGCATGCATATGGCAGGGAAAAAGCTTTAGGACAGAAGCAGCATCAACATCTCCAGTTTCATGTCCAGTTTCGGTGTTGTCACTCAGCAGCATCCAGTGACCTCTCTGGAAAACAGTGAGGTTAATGCTGGAGTTCGACCCAAAGTGAGCAGAACTAGCTGCTCTTTGAGGATCTCTTGCAGGAAGGGTTGGCTGGGAGCCTAGACAGAGACAAGACAAGCTTGGAGCTGGAATGATTGCAAGTTGGATCAAAACAGAGAACCAGAAGCAAAGACGTAGGAAACCGAGTCTGAGATAAGGGATATCAGGGTCACACAGGAATGCAAAGGTCAYACTGGGAGTGACGACTGAGGAAAGTGCAGAGGGGCAGCCAGTCACAGCCCAAACCTCACCAAAAGGTCAAACCTCAGGAATACCCATAACAGATGACGGCCCAGAGCTCACCAATAAGCAGATTAAAGTGCTAAATGTGACCCACCCGCAGTCGGGATGGGGACGTCAGCCTAGATGGCGGGTACTTGGGAATGACTTGGGATTTAGGAATACGTTTTAGGCTAAAAAGAGCATAAATTCCACTTTCCAGGAAGCGGCGGGGCCAGAGCCACCGGCTGCAGCCACAGCTGATCCAGTACCGGGCACCTTCGGGCCTGCGGCAGGCGAGGGCCTCAGGGCGGGCGGGGTCCGGGGCAGACCCTCTGTGACCGCTACAGCGCTAACCCCGGYCCACTAGAGCCCACCAGACATCTCCGGGAGGCGCCGCGGGCTCGGACGGCATTCCCCGACCGGGCAGACGGAATGAAGTGGCGCCGCGGGGGGGTCCAGAGAGGGCGCCGGGGGGGGGGGGGGGGGGGGGGGGGGGGGGGGGGGGGGGGGGGGGGGGGGGGCCGTGAGGCGCGTGGTAGCCCCGCGTGCCGGCGGGCGCGGGAAGGGGCAGTGGGACCCTCGCCCCGCCCCCGAGAGAGGGCCAGGACCGCCCCCGAGAGCGCGCCAGGACCGCCCCCGCCCCGCGCCCCCCAATCACCGCCCGTCGCCACCGCCCGGGCTTGGCGCTCCTCGCTGTCTATAGGACCGAAGCCAGCAGCTGAGCTTTGCCATTGGCCGCAAGGCTGCCCATCTCGCCACAGTCCCGCCCCCCTGGCTCCCCTCCTCCCAGGCGCCCGGGCGGCGCCAAGGACACCGGGGCGCGACCGCGGGCCCCCGGCCCAGCGCGGCCCCCGGCGCGGCCCCCGGCGCGACCCCCGCCCCGCTCCGGCCCCGGCCCCCACTCCCGGCCCGGCTGGGTCCGGCCCCACCGTCCGGCCCTGCCGCGGAACCCACCGGCGCGTCCGTACACCCCGCTCGTGGCCCCGGCTCTGACAGCGGCCCCGACAACTGGTCCCGCCCCGCCCAGCCCCTGCGTCACCACGTCGCGTCGCCCCGCCCCTTTTGCCAAGCCCTTCCATCCCGGCCCAATGCGGCTGCGCCGTCCGGCGTGGAACAGCGGGGCGGGGCCGGAGCGCGGGGCGGGGCCGGAGCGCGGGGCGGGGCCGGAGCGCGGGGCGGGGCGGGGCAAGGTCGTTGCGTGGTCTGGGGTCCAGTGTGAGGTCTGGGGACCCCCAGAATGGCCAGAGAACTCTCACCATGTCCTGGAGACCCTTGGTATGGCCTGGCAACACAACCTGTCCACGGCCCACAACCCTCATCATGGCATCAACCGCGGCCTGGGGACCTCTACCATGGCCTGGGGACCTCCACTGTGTCGTGGAGGACCCGTTGCCCTGAGGGACCTCAGGCCTTTGGGGCTATCCCAGCGAGTGTGACAGCCAGCGGATGCTCAGCAGGGCACAGGAAGTGCTCAGGGAGCTCTGGGTTTCTGGCAATTTCCTGACAGTGAGTCATGGTGGTGCCAGTCTCGGCCACAGGAGCTCTGCAGGGCTGGATGGCACTTTCAGGAAGTGAAACAGGTGCCAGGAAAACACCCCAACAGCCCAAGTCCACGCAAGCCCGGCCACGCACATCCCCGGCCCTCCCAGCATGGTGCAATCTCCGGCACACTGGATGGACACGAGGATGAGGAGTGTCCCTAAAGGCCGTGTCTCTGAAGGCCTTGTCCCCAGGGTGGCACGAGTGGGCACAAGAAACCGAGGGTACAGGAGGGTCTTGCACCCACTGGTGTTGGGGCAGTGGGGACAAGAGGGGTGACAGAGGGCACACAGCTGGCCATGGCACCAGGGGTCTGGGCAGTGCAGAAGGAAGCTGTGGGGAAATGGTGGAGAGGCAGCGCTTGCACCACCAGCTGCTTCCAGGGCAGCCACAATCCCCAGCTCTGACRAGGGTGGATGTCATCACAGCTGGGCTGGGGCTGGGATTGGGACTGGTGCTGGAGCTGGTGCTGAGTGAGTCCAGCTCCCTGCTGGGTCAACCAAATGATGGGCTGGCACATGGTCACAGGCCCCACACGTCAACCCCAAACATCCCCTCTGCTCTTTGCCCCACACACCGGCCCTTCGAGCATCCTTCGTCTCTGCCCCACACCCCAGCTCCGGATCATTCCCTGCTCTGCCCCACACTCTGGTCCTGGAGCATCCCCTGCTCTGCTCCATGCTCCGCCTCCCCATTGCACTGCTTGGGGGCAACCAACCCCCCCAGCCCTCCAGTCTCAACAGAGTAATTGGGCAAAACCGGGCATTGCGAAACCTGGAAATCCCACTCTGACAGTGCTTCCTTCTAGAGACTCTTGAAAACCAGCCACACTGACGCCGGGCTCAGAGAGCAGCCAAGCAGCACTGCAGGCAGGACAGGCAGGAGCAGGCAGCCAAGTGCCTCAGCAGTTTGCAGGTACTGTGAAGTCTCTGCCCAGGACTCTGCAGTCAGTGGCGGCAATGGCATTCGTCCCTGATTTGGACACACTGGAGAGCAGCAGGTAAGAATAGACGTGCCAGAGAGGACTTTGGGGATGTGATGCTGCATTCCTGACCCTGACTTCACCATCTCCCTTTGCCTTTCAGCCTGAGCGAGGAGACGTTGTATGGCCCCAACTGCCTCTGCCCACAGAAGGTAACACTGAGGTGGTGGGAGCAGTGGGATCCATGTGGTATGGAAGCCAGGCTCTCACCCTGCATCCCCTTTCCTCCCCAAAAGCCCCAACTGGACTTGGAGGTGACATCGCCTGGGGTGGGCATCCAGGTGACGGTGACAAAAGGACACCTTTCCAGGACCTTTCGCCAGGCTGCCGTCCTGGTGGTTGCTGTGACCAAGCTCCTAAAGCAGCCGTCGCACAAGGATTTCGTCGATAGTGACCTTGGCAGCTTCTTGGATGATATTTTCGGTATGAGGGTGATGTCAGGGGTGTCACCCCAGCCAGAGGATACTCTTGGGGGATACTCTTGGACCTGGGAGCATCAGCATCCCCCTGACTGTCTCACTCCCCACAGAGCCCGTCTCCTTCCAGTGCATCAAGGGCAGTTATACCGGGGCACCCGTTTTCCGCTACACTCGCTCCCAGTCCTTCGACATCCTGGATATTGACCATAAATGCTTCGTACTGGAGTCACCCACCCAGCTGGTGGCCCTGCACCTGCAAGGACCTTCTGCTGGACGGAAAGGTGAGTGCATACAGTCCCATCCCACTGTCCCTCTCCCCAAACCCAGGACCACCCAGGAGCCACCCCACAATCCCAGGATCACCTATTTACCTGTCCCTTCTCTCTGCAGTGAAGCTCAACATCGCTCTATACCGTCCCCGGTCATCGCAGGGCAGCCCAGGGTCTGGAAGGGTGCCRGTGGCATTGGGTATCAAGGGCTACCAGCTCTACATGTCATGTGTGATGAGTGGCACCAAGCCTGTACTGCAGCTGGAGGTGAGCAGGGGGTCCCCCCAGTGTGTCCTCTGTGGGGCTGGGGGCTCCATTCCACCTTGACTCCYGTTTCACCTCCGTGGTTATAGGAAGCAGACGTCAGGAGGGATATTGAGAGTGTGGAGCTGACCCGCTTCATCTTCTACCGCCTGGACAGCCCAGCTGAGGGGACCACCCGCTTCGAGTCGGCCGCCTTCCCTGGCTGGTTCGTTTGCACATCCCTGCAGCCCCGCCAGCCTGTTGGCATCACGAACACCCCAGACCAGGTGAACATTGCTACCTATGAGCTGAGCAGGCGCTGAGGACGCTGCATCAACCCAACCGGCAGTCACTGGTTTTCAGGCTGTATGTACTAAGTACAATCCCCTGGGACACAACCCCCCTCCCCATCTATTTCATGTGAAATAGCAGCTCTGGGCCCCATGGGCTCGAGCCACCCCAATGTGTATGTATGTATGTATGTATGTATGTATTTATTTATTTGTTGTGTCTGCCCATTGCTTTTGTACTTATTTATTGTACTCCCTTATTTATGATTGCTTTTAACTTGTATGTGGATGGAGGTGGAAATAAAAGGTTTTCTAGGACAGCATTGCTCAGCTCATTGCTCATGGGGGATAGGGTTATGGATGGGAAAATCCTTCTGCTTTGGCTGCTTTTTGGGTGAAAACCCAGGGAGTGGAGGGCCACCCCACAGCCCAGGAACCACTCTGACTTGGTCAGACACATGCAGGACCCTCCACCACCCTGTCTCCATGCCCACACCACAGCTGGGAGATGACTGGGGTGGGCATCCCATGGTGGATCCCCAGCAGCCCCGGCAGCCACCCGGAGCTGTCACCTCTGCCCCAGCTGCTGCCAGCACATGGCATGGTGGGCCACAGCGCGGTAGAACAATGAGTGGCGTGGCGTGGCATTACAGGGTGTGACATGATATCACATAGTATGATGCGGTGTACCATGTCATGCAATTTCACACCACACCATGCCTTATGTGGCACAGCATGGTGCAGCACAGCATGGTGTGGTGTGGCATTGCGTGGTATTGCACGGTATTGCATGGCATGGTATGGCATTATGTGGCATTGCATAGCATAGCATGACATTGCGTGGCCAGACGTGGCACGGCATCACACACCGTGCCGTGGAACGTTGTGGCCTGTCACAGTATGTCACGACATGTCTTGGCACGGCGTGGCAAGGCCTGTCATTGCAGGGCCCCGCCCGGCCCCGCCCCGCCCCGCCCGGCCCCGCCCCGCCCCGCCCCTGTGGCTGAGGCCGCCAGTGGGGGCGCGTTGTCACCGCCCCCTACCCCCTCCGGCCAATAACAGAGCCAAAGCCGGCGTTTGGCTCTCTCTCCATTGGTCGATTTGAAGAAGGCGGCGGCCAATAAACCGGGCGCGGCGGTTGTTGGAAGCGCTGGTGGTTGTGCTGTGAGGCAGCGCCCGTGATGGAGCGGGCGGGAGCCGTCGGTGAGGGGCCGGGAGCCCCGGAGCTGGGTCTGAGGGGTCCCGGTACTGGGGGATGCGGGCGATCCAGGGGCCCTGTCGGGGCGGGAGAGAACGGAGCTATGAGGCCCTGCGATGCGGGGGTGCTGCGACCTGCGGACCCTCTGGGGCGAGTACCCTGCGGGGAGGCCGCGAGTTCTGTGGGAGTGCTGGACTGGAGGCGGGCAAAGACGGGCCTGTGGGGAGGGTGTCAGGGGTGGCCTGGGGCGCTGCTGAGGGGAGGCGGGGGATCGGTGTGGGTAAGGGTGCGGGAACCCGCGGGAGGTGCCCACAAAACGGGCCCAGGGACGCGGTTTGGGAGAAGGCAGTGCGGAAGGACTGGAGGCGTGTTGGAGGGTCGTGCTGCTCTTAGGGCTCAGTGGAAGCCTTGGAGAGCAGAGGGCAGGGGAGGCTTGACATGTCCCTAAGGCCCAGGGCGAGATGTGGGTGATCGGGTGAGACTGGGAGAGTGATAGGGACGGGGGCCCTGGGGATGGGGTGATGCTGGACTCTAGCTGTGAGGTGCCCTGGTGCCGCAGCCAAACCGTGGGTGTCGGAAGTATCCTTTGTCCTCCTGTTGAGACGCTCCTTGTTTTTCCCTCTTACTTGTGTTAGAAGAGGGCTTGGCTGCTAGTGAGTGCAGGCCTGTGGGATACACAGCTGAAACGGAATCGTGGGCAGCATCTCCCCTTCCTTTTGCAAACTGAGCCCTGCACAGCTGGGGTGTTGAGTGGCATCATTCTGCGAGGGTCGGGAAGCTTAAGTGCCAGTGAGCCTCTTGGCAATATCATGTGCATGGGAATTTCTGGGAACAGCATTGCCAGGCTCCCCAGGCAGGGAGGTTGAGAGATGTGCGATGTAGTGTTTGAGACTAACAGAAATCCATTGTCACGGATACTCGTTCTTTRAGTACTGAGACTGTGCTGTGTGCACTGCATTTCCTGTCATCTCTCTGCAGAGCAACGGAGGAGCCGGCTGCAGAACTGCCAAGTAGCCAAGGAAAGGCTGAAATGCCCAAGTGCAAAGTAAGTTAGGAGGATGTTTGGCTTGGATGAGATGATATGTAAAGGTCTGAGGTATAGCTGACTCTTCCCACTGGCCAGTGTCTACCTTCTCTGGCCTGTGTACRAAGAACCAGCTCCTGCCAGGGCCTCGCTGTCTGGGCTCTATCCCCACAGCACCCTGGCACTGGTCTATAGTTACTGGCAGCAGGAGCAGAGGGATGGTTTGAGTGCTGGCATTTCCCAATGGCTGATGATGTCTCTTCTGCATATTCTATGAGTCTCTGTGAAACTTTCTCATCTCAGCTCCTGGCTCTGGCAGAACAAGCCTTGCTGCTAAAAACTCAGATTCAGAACCAGATCTCAAGGAAAGGGTGATTGGAGTCTCACCACTGGTTTTTAATGGCAGCTTCCAGTGGCCTTTGGAATATGTTAATATCAGGAAGGGGCGTTTTCAGTGCATCTGGCAGAAAAATGTGAAGAGAAGAAGCAGGGTCAAAGAGGAAAAAGAGCAAACCAGTTCCTGTCGCCAGGCTCTGGGAAATGCCACTAATGTAATAGAAATGAGAGAAGGTTCATGACCTTTCTTTTTGGCATAGCGCAGCACTCGGGCGGAACAGAAGATGATCCCCTCACTCTCTAGGCTCTTTCTTACAGAGAAATATTTGCGCAGGCATTAATCTTCCCAGAGGGCTGAGCTGCTACCCTGGAGCAGAGGGATGGGAGAACTCCCCAGCTGGCTGCTGTCAGAGGGCTCCAGTTCTCTGAGGAGGAGGAGAGGACAGGACTGTGGGAGCTGACAGTGGCCTGCTGTCCCACCTTCCTGCTTAGCTGCCAGTGCCTGGACAGCTGCAGGGCTTGTGGGTCAGCTATACTGCAGTGAACCCTGGTCAGGACTCTCTGAGGCACCACTATGACCTGCAACGTGGCAGCAGCATGACCTCAGCTGTCTGTGACACACAGGGCAATTTGGGAGCCTCCAAACCCCCTACCTGCTAGACCATTGCCTGCAGGAATCATTTTGGTTAGTTTTGTTGTCCATGGAAGTTTTGTGACAACCTTGGATGTTAATGTTTTTGTGTTGCTTTTCTGTTGCCACACAAAAGAAAAAGAATTATAGTATGGGGTAGTATTCCCTGACAGGTTTTTGATTTCTGAAAGCTACTCCTAAGCTCCTGTGCCTGYGACAACCAGCAGTGGGTTAGATATTTAACTCTTTCTGCTTTTCTTATGGCTGATAAATAACCTGATAATTTGTTTGACTTTTACAGACACTTTTTAAAGGACTGGACTAATCACCTGAATCCACCCTTAGAACCAGTTTCTAAACTCAAGCATGTAAGTAGGAAGCTTTTGAGTCTTTCATGCTTTAAGTGAGTCTGGGCAGAACGGGGTCCCCTGYCACGAATGAGTGTTTTATGGTTGCTTAAAGAATCACTGGCAAAGGTATCAGCAAAAGCAGGTTTAATATAAAAGTGAAAGCACGACAAAGTTCATTGTCAAGGTTCACTCTACTACTTACTGGATGGTTAAAGCACATAGAGAAAAAGCAAGCTAAAATATAAAATCAATCAATCTAAAACCAAAACCAACTCAAAAATTACCTATGTGGAGGCTGGGGGAGTGGGGCAGGGGAAGGGAAGGGTAAGGATAAAAAGGAATAAGGAAGGTCCATTGAGTCACAAGATTCAGAGCAGACAGTCTTGCTAATCTGAGCACTGGACTTGATCAACAGTTTAGGCCTGAAGGTTTTAACAGCACTTTACAGTACTTAATGAATAGGTTAAATTAAACAATTTAACAAAGGATTCATATAGAATTTACTGTAGCACAACAGTAGCTTGCTTCCAGGCCTGACTTAAAAACCTAAAGTACTTAAGAACCAAGGAAAGCCACATTCATGGAACATTTGCTGGAGCAATATAGACCTAAAGAGTTTGTACAAGGTATATACCTGTGAAAAATTCCCCTCAAATTCAGTGAAGGACTCATGTTGGTGCCTTTGTATCTTCTCAACAGACGAAGGGTTGAGCCTTGGGGAGAGGGGGCATCAGCCTAGGCTCTGTTGACATCATTTGCTGTTCCTCCAAGTACAGCAAACATGAGAGTTTGCTGGCTCTGAGATGCCCTGCTCAGAGAGAGATGCTGGTCACAGCCCACAGCASTCCAAGAGAGCTCAAAGGGTCTCACTCAGGATCGCTGCTTATAGGGTCACAAGAGAATGTACTTTAGTCATAATAATTTTTCATCCTGGCTGCAATTCAGATCTGTAACTTGCTTTGAAAACCACATCCCCAAGTCAGGGTCGTGAGTTCCTGACTCCAAATGGGGGGCATACAACAGATGGCTAAATAGCTGGCAGTGAGTCAACTAATTATTTTTCAAAGGAGTTTAGCTTAGTTAGGAGTTTCAGTTTGGGAGACTGATCCTTTGCCCATGTCCTGGTGGGTGTTGTGTTATTGTTCTGTTGACAGCTKCTTTGTCACATGACTGTCCCCTGGGCCAGCTGTCAGAGTCTGACCAAGCTGCGCTCTCCTTGTAGCTGAGGGCTGCTTTGTGTTTCCAGATTGAGAGGAACCAGAAGGATGTTCTTGGGAATGTGATGGAGGGTGCTCAAGGGGATGGCAAGCTTGGAGCCAAATCCACACAGCACACTGGCCACACTGCTCAGCAGAAGCCTTCAAATACATCCCAGAGAGCAGCAGGGGTGTGTCCAGTGCAGCCAGGGAACAATGTGAAGCTTCCTGCTTCTGCACAGACCAAAGGCAGGCTCCCACCTTCAAGCTCAGGTCACCTAAATCCAGAAAGGAACCAGAAGTCTGCACAGGAGACTGTCACTGCAGCAGCACCTCAGGTGGGAAGTGACCACCCCCCTCCTGGAGCACCTCACGCCCTGAATGAGGGGCTGCAGGACAGGTTGGTCCGCCACAAGGAAAACCTCAGCCCACGAGCCTCCACACCCTCGGAGCTGATCAGAACTTTCCAATCTGATGGAAACAGTCTCGGGAAGAAGAAAGTCTTGGCCCACAGGCAAAGCTCAGCCGTAACGTCAAGGCCTGTTCTGGGTCCAAAAGACAGAATTAGTTACTGCCAGGCTAAGGAAGAGCCAGTTCTGGATAAATTCAGGAAAACCCTGCCAGAGTCAAAGAGTGTATCTCAAAATATAAGTATCAGAACTCAGCTGTTGCAGCCCTCTCAGTTCCTTCCTGCTTCTGATAATTTGCTACGTAAAAACCCAGGGAAAAACCAGGGAAAAACTACTACAGTGAGGCAACCTGTAGGAAAGCCACCTGGCACAGCTCCAGGGGGAAGTCTTAAGCACCACAGCCAACCTCTCCCAGTGAGAAGATTTCCCACCAAGCCTCCCACCTTGGGCAAGCCCCAGGGGACCACAAACCTGAAATCCAGCGTGAACCCAGGTGTCACTTTGCCAAGGCCCATGGTTAAAGAGGGGATGGACAGGAAGGACATGAAGGTGGTGCTTCCTGGACACACAGCAGCATCCCAAGGGACAGGCCACCCAAACCAGTCTCTCAGCATACACAACTCCAAAACTCATGTACTTGAGGATGATTTGAGAAGTAGGAGAGATGAGCTACCGAAGGCAAGTGGTATGGAGGCTAGGCGCATTCCAAGGATCCCATCAGCTGCGGATCGTAAGTAAGTGGCAGCTCTGGCCGCCTGGGTCCTGCCTCCAGGAAACAGCAGAGTTTAAAGGGTTTGACTGGGTGAGCCAGTACCATCCTGCTGAAAATGGAGTCCAAAGTCTTTTATCAGCAAAAGCTTGTTGGGAGGTTGATGCCCTGAAAAAGGGGTTGGGGATGATGTTGGGTGGCGCCCTGGGTTCCTCTCCCACCGATTCGGTAAGTGGAAGGAGAGTGTGTGGCCGCTCTCCTGCTTTAGCCTCAAGGCTTACGCTTGAGAGTGTTTTCCTTTCCCAGTCTAGAGCTCAGATGCGTTTCTGACATAGGTATATTGATTCTTTTTGAGCAGCTGAAGTTGGGTAAAGGGAGATTCCAAGGAAAAACAGCCAGCTCTTGCCAAGCTACTGTCTGCTGGGATGGTAACTGTGATCTCTCGGTCCTTGGACAGGAAACAGCTGGAGGAGTGGTTGGCATCCAAAGGCAAGAAGTACAAGCGGCCACCGATGACGCTGCTTCAGAAGCAGGCAGTGAAGCCATCCTGCAGAAAGGTCAAAGCAAAAGAGAAGCAAGAGAATCCAGAGCAGCACTGCCAAGCGGAGATAAACAACATATTAACTCAGTGCCTGAAGTTCGTTGAGGAGGTGGGAATGGGAAAGGAGCTGCTTGACCAAGCTTCTCTCCTGGAGCATGCCAGGGGATGAGGGCCATGTCCCTCCAGTAGCTAAGAGGGGTTAGGAGCAAGTGTTCAGTTGCCAGAGGGGAAACATAGGAAAATAAAAGTCCTCATGAAGTTATGGGTAGGCCAAAGGCATGCAGTGAGCTGTGCTGACCGGGAGAATGGAGAGGTACCCTGTCAAAGCAGACTGTTGTGGTTTAACCCCAGCCAGCAGCCAAGCCCCATGCAGCTGCTCACGCAGTCCTCCACCAGCAGGACTGGGGAGAGAATCATAAGGGTAAAAGCCAAAGAATTAATGGGTTGAGATAAAGACAGTTTAATTGGGAAAGCAAAAGCTACGCACACAAGCAAAGCAAAACATCGACTCCCTGCTTCCCATGGCCAAGCAGGTATTCTGCCACCTCCAGGAGAGCAGGGCCCCATCACATGTGGTGGTGACTTGGGAAGACAAACAGCATCACTAGAAATGTCCCCCCACTTTATACACTGAGTATAGGGTCCAGAATATGTCTTTGGTCTGTTGGAGTCACCTCTCCTGGCTGTGTCTCCTCTCAACTTCCCACAGATCCCCAGCATTCTTGACAGTGTGGCAGTACAAAAAGTAGAAAATGCCTTGGTCCTGTGTAAATCCTGCTCAGCAATTATGAAAATACCTCTTATCGTCACTGTGTTTAGCACAAATCCCAAGCACACAGCCCCATACCAACCACTGGGAAGGAAATTAATTCTACCCCAGCCAAAGCCAGCATGGGCCTTCTGCGTGACACTGACAGTGTCCTGGACCCTGGCAGTGCAGTCTGCAGCAGCAGCCTAGGCCGATTGAGCCAGCTCGAGGTAGATCCCTGGTGGGTGTCACAGCTTGAGGTATGGCCCTGGTGAGCTACAGTTGCTGGGACCACTGACCGCTAGCCCTGCTCCAGAGTTTACTGGCCCCAGTTAATGCCAGCACTGGAGTGTATCCCTTGACACCCCTCTGGAATACTAGACTCACTTACCCAAGGGGAAGATAGAGGCAGGACAGCTTTTACCTGCTATGGTTGTGTAGGAGACTTGCAAACCCAGACTTTTGAGGCCCTCCTCCTGGAGAGTGTTGGGAGCTGTGGTTAGGCACGGACTACTTCCTGGTGCACACAGTTGTCCATGCCATGGACACCTTTCCCTTCTCCTTGCAGGGTGTCCCTGCAGAGGAGCTCTCGGCAGTGCTGTCCCATGTGCCCCAGGCAGAGAAATTTGCCAAATTCTGGATCTGCCAAGCAAAGCTGCTGGCCCGGAGTGGCCCCTTTGACGTGTTGCAGCTATACAGAGAAGCAGTCAGCGCTGGGGCTGAGGTGAGTGGGGCATGCCAGCTCCCTGTGTTCCCTGCCTCCGCACTGGAGGGCTTCCTCGAGATCCAGGGGCCAGGTTTTGGAATGAGTTTAGAAGCATTAGTCACTGGTGAAAAAGTAATTTAGAGCTGCCAGTCCCATTCCATGCTGCAGGATGTGCCCATGCAGGGTGGGCACCTGGCCAGCTATGCTGGGTGCTGATGGATCCCACTGGGCAAAGGGGAATCCTGCAGCCTCTTCCTGCTGTCCTCAGCAGGTTGTTGCGATGCAGCAAAAACCGTTCCTCCTATTCAGCTGTAACTGGTCTCCATTCCCATGTCAGATCTGCCCTGACTCATGTTCTGCTTTTCCTGCAGCCAGTCGAGGAGCTCAGGGAAACTGCTCTCAATATTTTGAAGGATGCAGGCCAAAACTTGGAAGGTAACCTGAACATTGTGGGGCTGGCTGGAGCATGGGCGGGGGGGCTTCCTGGCGTTCCCAGCCAGGAAGCAACACAGTTTACAGTCTGTTCCAGCACCTCGTGTCCCTCTTGACGAGTGTCGTGAAAGTCTGGAATCCTGATCTCAAAAAAGGGACAATGTTACTCTGCCCGGGCTAGGGAGGGTCCTGGCCTGGCAAGCCTCTGCAGCCAGGCACCCTGGCCCCTGTCCTGAGTGCCAGCTGCTGCTCTCTGCAACTGTGTTGCCCTTTTCCTCTCCTGCCAGGAGAAAAGGCCGAGGAACCCATTCCTTGGGGGCCTACRACACCTTGTCCAGGTGAGAGCCAGCCCATAGCATCGACTCCAGGCCTGGTGGGGAGGCCCCTGACCTCACTTCCTCCCTCCATCAAGTTACAGGTTACATCTGCATCCAGGTAAGGCTGAACCTCCRGCTCCTGGTAGCACACACCCTCCATGCCAGTGCTCCTCCACAGGGTTTACCCAAGGCTCTTGTCCTTTCCATAGAGGAAGGGAGTTCCCAGAAGGCCCAGAAYTGAAATTTTTGACGCCTGTGCGGCGCTCGCTACGGATTGAGCGAGCTGGGAGTCTCTACCCAGAGATGCTGAAGGACCATGACCCTGTGGTGTCATCCCTCAGGGAAATCCTGGATGCTGAGGAGGAGACTTGCTTCTTCTTCCGGAAAAACCTGGCTTTGCCAGAAGTGACAGAGCTGGAGGGTTTGAGTTCATGTCCCCTCAAGAGCTCCTGAGAGGTTCCCACCGGGGGCAGGCTGCCTGCCCACTGTGCTGCCTCATATAYGCTCCACTGACTGCTCTTGCTGCCCCTCAGATGCAGAGGCGAGGGGATGGCATTGTATCAAATATCTAACTGCTGGTTTAATTATATTAAAACTTGCAGTAGAAATGTGTGTCAGCTAGCGTGTGGTGTGGAGACACCAGCTGTGTCTCCTGGGACTGTATCCCCAGGACTGCCCACAGTTCCTCTGCCATGACATATGCTCCGGTTTTCCTGCTGTAGAATGGTGTCAGTTGGACTGCAATGTTCCAGGTACCTCCCAGTGTTTGGAAGCAATGTCCTGAGGAATTTTCTCTGGAGCTGCCTTGTGCCCTACCTGGACAGCATCTGTATTGTCCCCCTACTGAGAGGCATGTGCAGACCTGGTGTCTAGAGGCACAGGTGGTTGTGCCCGAGGGGCTGCGGGACCTGCAGTGCCCTAGCAGCTTCTGTGCAGGTCCCGAGACTGACAGCAGCACCAAGGGTTGCAGAGGACCTTGGGGTGCAGCAGGCCAGGCCCCCAACACCTGGACATGGTGGAGGTCTGAGGACAGATGAGCCCTCTAAGTGCACTCGGGCCCCCTCTGCTGCTGTCCCTGCACTTGGAGCAGGCAGCGGCACAAGGTACCAGGCAAGAGGCTGGTGAGGGGATTGGCAGATGCTCTCTGCTGTGAACAGTGACCATATGGCAGCTGCGGAAGGTAGGGGAGTCCTACTGTCATCCACCCAGCCCCAGCAAGCAGTGGTCCTGGCCCCATCACACTCTTTTGCCTCCTCTCTCCCTCACAATGCACCCATCCCCAGCCTTGGCTTAGCATCTCTATTGAGTTATGGATGCTGGAAGAAGTCTCGGAGCAGTGTGCTGGAGTTCTGGCATGGGGCTGTCTGTGGAGCGCTGCTGGCCTGGCCCCCCTCTGCAGATGTGGGGATAGCTCGGGGCTGCCACCTTCTGCCCAGGGGCTTGCGCTTGTCCCAGCTGCTGGACAAGGATTTGGGGCCTGCCCTTTGCCCCCACCTCTCAGGTGCAGGGACAAAGCAGTTTTCCTTTAAAACAGTCAATTTTATGTCTCTGTGATGCCAGGAGGTTTGAGTATCTTTTATAAATAGAAAAGRGTAGAAAAAAGAAGAGGGGAACAGCAGGTGAAGGGGGTTCCCCCAGAGAAGCTGTGACCTCCAGAGCCCCACCCCCCTCCACCCAGCACTGCAGTGCTCATGGCCAGGCCCAGAGGCTAAAGGGGCAGGAGCTGCTGGGACCCCAACTGCTGCAGTGGGGCTTCCAGTGATACTGGAGCAGTGGCACTGCCCATTCACCCTGGTGTTGGGTGGCCCCAGGCTGGCACTGAGCTGGTGGGAGAGATACRAGTTAAAGGGGCACCAGGCAGATATGAGTTAAAGGGGCAGGAGCTGGCAGGCTTGRGGGGCCCTCTCCTGGCTCTGGGCACAGTCAGGAGAAGGTCCCAACTGCCCAGGGACAGGTGTGACAGGGGCCATGGGTCAGGGCCACCAGCCATCCTGTGGCCACCGGAGGTGGTAGCTGACCGTGAGTAGCTTCCATCTGGCAGTGCAAGTGGTCCAGGGCCATCGAATGCCCTCCTGTGGGGCTGGCACCTGCCATGGCAGCAGCTGGGGTGTGCTTAGGCTTCTCCATCATCTTCCTCCTCCCCACTCGAGTCCTGGGGGCCCTGAGACAGTGCAGAAGGGGCTCAGTGGGCACAGGACCCTGAGGGCATCAGGGTGGCAGGATGCCCATGTCCTTCTGCCCCTCTGTTCCTTGCCACCCACCTGCTGGCCGGGGTCACCGTGCTGGGCCAGCCAGGGAGGAAGGGCAGTGACCGCGTCCCCTGAGTCCAGGCGAGAGTGCTCCACCGTTGACTCATGGGCCATCTGCGGGAGGGTGGACAAGGCTCCCAGAGAGAGGCTGGCACCAGCCAGCCAAGGGGTTGGGTGCCCACCCAATACCTCTATCAGCCCCATGCCCCCCTCAGGCAGGGAGGGAAACTGAGGCACAGTGGGTGAGCAGCAGGGGCTGGGGGCTGCATACCAGGACAGGGGGTGCCCGGAAGAGGTAGCTGAAGGGGTAATAGAGGAAGTTGATGAAGGAGGCAGCATAGAGGTCTGCATAGCGCATCAGCTGGTTTGCAAAGAGCGTCTGACGTGACCCACAGCGGAAGAGGCTGCCCATCTTCCCGTAGCACATGTCCATCTCATGTGTGACTTTCTGTGGGCACAGCAGGACAGTCATGGCACYCAACGCCCCCTGCGGGGCCCCCCATGGAGGAAGTTGTGGCAGGGTGGTGAGCTGAGCTGTGTGTCAGCTGGGTGTCACCTGGATTCGACGCTTGATGGAGCTGATGTCCGGGCGCTCGCTGCTGCCACTGTCCAAGTGCCTGGAATGGAACAGACCCAGCTGAAGGGCTCACCTAGAGGGTTCCCCACAGGYGTTCCCACCCCTGCCTCTCTCCCACCCCAACCAACTCACTGGTACAGCTCAGCCAGGAAGAGATCCAGGCTCCGCAGCTCCTCAAACAACTCTGCAAGTGCAATGGGGCCAGCTCAGTGCAGGAGCGTCACCCACTGCCCAGCGTGACTGACAAAGAGGGTCAGGGCACGGCCTACTGAGGCAGTTTTGCCATCGAGGGGTGTAGGAGGCTCCAGGCCACCTCCCCTTGCATGGCAAAGTCTGTGTCCCCAGCCTGGCACTGCTCACCACTCTTCTCCGTCCAGACCTGCAGCTCACGGGCCAGCTCAGGCACCACCAGAAAGGTGCGCCAGCCCTGCCGCTTCTTGGATTTGAGGATGTCCCCAAAGATGTGGTCCCCCATGTAGAGGATGTCTTTGCCCTTCACACCCAGGAGGTCACACACCACATCTGAGGAGCCTGTGACAGCCGGGGGTCAAGGTGGGGGCGGGGTGGGCGTGTCCCCCTGTGCCACCCACAGAGCCCAGACAGAGCCCAGCTGGGCGCTTACCACCGGAGTAGACAGCGCAGTGCTGGAGGGGGCCGGTGTATGTCCCAATGCGCAGCTTCCCCGTGTCCTGCAGGACAAGAGGACCCCAGGACGGGGACACTGTTATCTGTGCCTGCTTGGTGCCCAACCAGCCGTGAAATCTACCCTGCTGTGCTCACAGGAGCCCCCTCAGTGCCTAAATAGTGCCCACCACCCCAACTAGCCCCGCAGCAGGGGAGAGGTCCCCACCGTGTCGACTTGGCGCAGGACGGTGCCCTCAGCAAAGAAGAGGGGCTTGCGGGTGTCCACCACAATCAGGTCGAAATAGGACCTCCAGGGGCGCTGTGGGACGTCAGCCTGTGGATGCCGGGGAGGGGGTCAACAAGAGAATGCTGATGGCACCCTGCGCCCTCCACCCAACCCACACGGGACAGACTCACCTTGTCCCCATTGCTGAAGTCAAACAGGTAGGACATGATGGCCTGCAAGGACATCTGGCATCATCACTGCTGCCCCCAGGGCAGGCAGACCCTGCCTGTGCTTCCACACATCCCTCTGCCTCCCCCATCCAGGGCAAGCTGGACCTGGTGGTGGGGGACATGGACACCCCCTACTCACGTCAGTGTAGGTGTAGTCACTGTTGGTGGCCAGGAAGACCTTCCCCACCTCCTTCATGCGGCTCAGCAGCAGTGGCACACGGGGCTGGTGAGAGGCAAGTCAGTGGGAGCAAGCCTGGGGGGGCTACGAGGAATTGACTGAGGGGAGCAGAGGAGGGAAGGGTTTATGGAGGTCTGCACAACTCACATCCTTCACCACGTATTTCTCCAGGTTCTCTAGCGTCTTCTCCTTGAGGCAGCCCTGCAGAAGGGACGGGGTGGGGCTGACCAAAATTTCCCAGGGTGTGCATGTGCGAAAACCCCAGCACTCTCAGCACCCACCACCACCAGCCCCCTGCCCATTGCACCCACGGAGAGGTGGACATGGTCCATGGCCTCGCGCACATCCTGGAACATGCTGCGGAAGGACATGAAGAGGTTCCCGTGCTTGTAGCCGGTGTCACAGCTGCAACAGTCAGGAATGGAAGGGGTGAAGGGGCTGCCCTGCCAAGGGAAGCTCCCTCCAGGATTTACCCCGTCCGATCCAATACCAAGCCCCCACCCATCACCTCCCTCTTACTTGACATATCTGGAGCAGGTGGTGAAGAAGTCCACGAGACAGGCATAGAGGTGGGCCTCTGTGGGGGAGGGGGCTATGAGAGGGGGTGCGGGGCAGGACAGCACCCCAAGGTGGTGGGAGGGCCAGGGCCATGGGGATTCTCACTCACCTGTGAGGTTGAAGAGGGTGTTGAGGATGTGGAAGCGCTTCATGTCATCCCGCTGGATGAACTTGTTGGGATAATAGTGGAGGATTTCGGCTCTGGGGAGGGAGCATGGAGCTGCATTCCACCCTGAGGGACCCCCAAACCCCCCTGCCCCAGGGGTGAGGGATTCCCAGACTCACCCTTTGAGGAAGCGGAAGCCATGAGCACAGACCAGCAGGTTCCCGTGGGAATCCACCTTCAGCAGGTTCCCGTACAGGGCATCGAACACCAGCCCCCTGCAGCACACAGCTGTCAATGCGTGGAGGGCTCACTTCCCTCTCCCTCCCATCTCTGGGACCCCCTCCACAAACTCACCGGGTGGGGAAGGTGGGGTCATATTTGTAGGCAAGGATCTCAGGAGGGTACCCAATGGCGACGAGATGCTCCAGCAACAGGTTGAAGGCCAACTCCTCGTAGTCAGGGGACTTGTACACTGTAGGGGGGGAAGGGGGCATGTGGGCAGGGGCTCCCACCACCCCACCCTGCCTTAGGGCCCCTCCAAAACGCACTGGCCAAGGTGTAGTCCATGTCAAAGCCAAAGCACTTGATCTTCTCCAGCGCCAGGCTCCGGTTGACGAAGATCCTGGGGGTGACCRCAGCGGGAGTTATGGGGTGAGGAGAGGTTTTGGGCTGGGTGTGGCACAGAGGAAGAGTCGTGTTTCCCTATCCCAGTCCCTGGTCAGTTCTCTGGGAGGGTCGTGTGCTCATCCCAGCCCAGRGCCCCCACAGCAAGTTATTGGAGCAGAAAAATGGGCTGTAGAGCTGGAAATGGAGCTGGGGGGGGGCGAGGCAGAGGGTGTGCAGTGCAGGGAGGGGGGATAGTGAGCCCCTGTTTGGACCTGCCCCCACCCCGGCATATCTACATGACGCCCAGGGCCTCTGCCCCCTCCCGATACGCCAAGGGTCCTCTCCCGTACCTGAACCCCCGGGCCCTTCCTTCGGGTTCCGCTCCCCTCCCCATATGCCCTCCCGACCTGTCCTTCCCCAAGCCCTCGCCCTGCATCCCCAATCCTGCTGCCCCCATTGCCCGCCAGTCCCCCGGCAGTCCCCAGCCCACCGGTGCTGGCAGTCCCTCCGCAGGGCCCGCGGGTCGCCCTGCCCCGGACCCCGGGCCGCCGCCGGGCCCCTCTGCCCCTCGCTGCCCATCGCCACTGCCTCCGGCCACCGCCTCCGGCCGCCGCCGCTTTAAACGGGCCCTGCGGAACCGCCCCGCCCCGGCCACCGGCCGGGCTCGGCCCCCCTCGGGCAGCACAGCCGGGACGGATCCGGGGCACCCCGAGGCGGTGACCCCCAAATGGAGCGGGCATCCCCCCGTGCTCCGCCCATGGGGTACTGACACCTCCCCAAGCGTGGCCCCCGCACACAGGGAGTGCTCCCCGTGCCCCCCTGAACGGGGTTCCCCGCCCGTGCCACCGCGCTGCCCCCGCCCCCCTCCCCCGGGCCCGGAGCCCCTGTTTGCCCAGCGGCGCCGCTGGCAGCGGGGAGCGCCTGGCGGCGAATCATTAACCGGGGTCAGGGACCGGCCTCGCCGCCGCCCCAAAGCCGCCCCGACGGGCGCCGCGGCCGCGGCGGAGGCCGGGAGCAGGGCCGGGGCGGATACGGCGGGGAGATCGGGACAGGATGGAGCACCCACGTCCCGTGGGACACAGCGACCCCTGCCCCATGGGGGGCGTAGTTTGCGTCCCCATGCAGCACATAAAGCACCTCTCGAACGCTACGTGTGTTCTCTGCCCCCAGCACGCCCGGCTGCCCCCACCGTGGTTCTTGCGACAGCCCGGGGCCGCTGACATGGGGCCCCGGGACTGGCCTTGACCCAGGCACGAAGGAGCATCCCATGGCACAGGGAGGCGGCAGCGGAGCAGCTGTTGTCCCAGGGCAGGGGAGGGACGGACACAGGGCCGGACACACACACACCCACCCACTCCCCAACAGCGGGCGTGGGGCTGGTGAGAGGAGCAGGAGCCGCCCCCAGGTGTGAGGCCCTGATAACCCCTGCGCAGGGCTGTTTACAGCCCCTCCCCTCACACAGGGGGCACGTGGGGCTCTTTGTCCCCAGCTCCCTCCTGGGGCACAGGGCCAAGGCAGGGAGGGCGATGGGGCAGCACCTGGGGCCCCCACCGTATCCCAAACCCCCAGAACCACAGGCAGCACTGGCATACGAAGGAAATCTTTATTGAGTCCGAGGTAGCAGCAGTGACAGGGGGCCAGAGGGCAGCCCCCAGGGCCCCCGAGCAGGATGGTGTCCACAGCACTGTGGCAATGGAGGCAAAGCTGAACACTGCACAGCCTGCAAGAGGGGTAACCCTACAACTCCCCAGCCCTTTGTTCCAGGACAGGCAAGGACCAACCTCTGTCCTTCCCCCAAGAAAGCACTGCCAGGGGAGCATAAGAAGTGAGAAAGTGGCCCCCAGTAACTGCTTATCTACAGCTACAGCAGATCGGGGGGGGTCACCTGGGGGCAGATACAGCCATGGCAGTACACCCCCCACAAAGTGAGCGCCAAGACAGTTATATTAAAAAAAAAAAAAAGATACTTCAGTGACAGCACTGTGCGCAGATGGGCGCAGCCCCCACCCCACAGCAGGCAGCCTCAGTGGCTCCTGGAGGGAGGACAGCAGTGGGAAGCAGGAGCAGTGGGAGCCCTGGTGCCCTCAAACCTTCAGGACAGCAAACTTGAAGACAGCCATGATGGCAGCGCTAATGAGGCCGGAGATGGGCACGGTGACGAACCACGCCATGAAGATGTTTCGGAAGAGGCGCCAGTCTACTGCCTTCTTGGAGCGCAGCCAGCCCACTGAGACCACTGAGCCCACCTGCCCAAGGAATCAGGGCACAGCTCAGCACCAGAGCAGGCATCTGCACCCCCCAAACATGCACTCCTTCACCCCCAGCCCAGAGCCCTGGGTCCTGCTCCAGTCTGTGGGGACCTCTCAGAGCAGGGCAGAGTGCAGGGCAAGGAGCTGCCACCCAAGAGGGGCAGGACCAGGACCCTGCAGCACTTGGGTTCCCATGGCCTCTTGGCAGAGTCTGGGGGACTATGAAAGGGGTTTTGTTCTCTCATCATCTCCCAAATGGCCCAGGGACCCACCCCGAGCCTGGGCAGCCGCTGCCACCTCACATTGAGATGCAAGCGGCGGAGCTGGGAGCTGACAGTGGCCAGCAGCCCAGAGAGGGGCCACCCACACGGCTCAGCCCTATGAACACCAAGGTTCAGGAACGCTGAGCTCACACTGAGCCAAAGCCATCCCCCTGCCTCCCCTCCTACCTTGCAGTGGGTTGTGCTGATTGGGAGGCCAACATTGGAGGCAATGACCACCGTCAGTGCTGATGCCAGCTCAATGCTGAAGCCACTGCAAGGACAGAAAGCAGATCAGAACAGGGGCACTGGATACCCCAAAACACCCCACGGGCTYAGCTTAAGGCAGCACAGCTTGGCTCTTCAGACCCCCAGATGAATCCCCCCAGGATGCAGTGAGGTGTTGGAGCTACACACACCCCAGCTCAACCACTGAAACTCCCAAGAGAGAAGGGAGAGGGGCTCCTGGAGCAGAATGCGGCTCTCAGGCTGCCTGGAGCCCCCCCTCTGCTCCATGGCAGCCCTTACCTGGAGGGTGTGATGGGAGTCAGGTCCTTCCCCATYGTCTGGATGACTCTCCTTCCCCAGACCCACAAGCCGATGCAAATCCCTGCACCCCCATAGAGAAGCAGCCAGATGGGAGTTGCCACCTTGGTAGCCACATCGCCCGTCTGATAGACCAGGAAGAGTGCAACCAGGGGCCCAATGGCATTGCTGAAAGAGAAAGGGGATCTGGTCTAGAGGGCCAGAGGCTCTTGGCAAGATAGAATACCCCTGGAAGTGTTCAAGGCCAGGTTGGATGGGGCATGGAGCAACCTGGTCAAGAGGAACATGTCCATGGCAGGGGGTTGGAACAAGATAATATTTAAGGTCCCTTCCAACCCAAACTATTTTGTGATTCCATGATTCTGTGAGCACTAGCCCCAGGTAGCAGCCTCCCTGGCTCCCACTGACTCCACTGACCTGACATCATTGCCACCATGAGCGAAGGAGCCAAAGCAGGCCGTGAGGATCTGCAGGAACTGGAAGAGTAGGGACACCTCAGGCTTATCCTGCTCATGCCACTCTTCCAGGGAGCTGCTGCTGCCCTTGTGGTCACTGGCACCCAGCTCTGCCTGGGCTGTGTTCAGGTCCACGTCTGCAGCCGGGTGGGCATCTGCCACTGCGTTGCAGTAGCTTGTGTAGCTGTCCATGCGGACCCTCTTCTTAGTGTCCACCACAGACCAGCTCAGCTTCTCCCCCTCCTCGCTATCCCTGCCACGCAGCGAGTCCAGGGGCATGCCACAGATGGCCATGGTGTAGGAGGTATAGCTGTTATTGCGCCGCAGGGGCTTGTCCCCCGAGTCCCCCATGCAGTCCCCCATCTTGGCTAGGTGCAGCTTGTGCAGCAGCTCCTTGTAGAGGCCGGAGTCCTTGTGCACAGTGTGGTACTGGTATTGCCCGCCTGAGCCCAGCTGGTGGCCCACAGCCTGGCTCAGGTGGACCAGGTTGCCATTGGGCAGCCGCACAGCTCCTGCCAGTGGGGACAGCGGGTGAAGGGGTTAGCACCAAGGGGTGCTTGGGGTTGGGGAAGTCTTACCAACTGTATCACCCCCTGCTACTTACCGCTGTCAATACTTGTTTCCTTCAGGTCGAGGCTGGGAAGTCTCTCCTGCTCCGGGGCCTCCTCCAGCTCCCCCAGGTTGAAAGAGACCATCCTCTCCTCCACCGCTGGCCGGGGGGGGATGGCCGACCCTGCATCGGCAGCAGGGCTCTTGGCATCGCCCAGGGGCATCTTGGCCTCCTCTTGCTCCTCCTTTGGGCCAACATTCTTCTCCATCAAGGGGCTTTCAGAAGGACTTGATTTTATCTCTCCTGTGAAGGGGGGCAGCCGCCATCAAACCCCTTTCCACCACTGTACCCAATGCCAGCAACAAGTCCACACCCCTTGCCACTCAGATTTATGGCAGCCAAATAAAATTTCCAGCTCACCCCCATCCTGAACTTTGGAAACTGCTGGGCAGTCACACCTTGTCCCGGTCACAACAGCCAAACCATCTAAGCCAGCTCATCCCCTATTTTTAGACACCCCCACCCACACGGGGTGTGGTGAACACCATTATGGGGCTTTTATGTCAGTAATGTCTAGTGCAGAGGTTCCTCTTTGGGCCATGTTTGTCCCATCCCTGCGGGCAGTGGGATGCTCTGGACCCACTTCTGGAATGGCTATGACCCCTGAAGCTGACAAAAAGGCACCCAGAAGAGCCCAGCTCCTCTACTAGCCCAGCAGCTCCAGCCTGGGCTCCTCTCCAGCTTCCACTGGTGAATGGCAAACCCAAAAAGGAGCTGGCCTCCACCTCCCTGGTTTCCTGTCCACCCTGAGGAGCCAAGCCAGCAGCACCCAGCCCGGGAAGCCGAGGCTGTTCCTCCGCCTCTACCAGGAAAAGCATGTTTTCTCCAGGTGAAAACATGAGGTCAGCTCCTTCACACAACAACCAAAACCACCTTCTTGTCATAAACATGACCATTTCCCTGTCACTTTGTTTGCCTCAAGGGCTGGGTTGTGGCATCAACCCTTGACCCTGGCATCCAGTCCCAGCAGAACTGTCTCCCCCCCCATGCCCATCTCCTCCCAGGGATGCTGTGAGCAGGCAGGGAGCATGTCTGGCAGGCAGAAGAGCCCACCTCACGAGCAGGAGTTAAGTTGAATAGCTGGAGGATTGTCAAGAGCAGCCATAAAGCTGTTAGTCACACCCCAATTACACCAGCACAACAAGGACATCCCCTCATCACCAACTCCCGATGCCCCAGCTTGCATACATCATTGATATTCAGGACCACATGCACTGCTCTGGAGGCAGAGCTCAGGGCTGCTCCTTTGGATGCCTTTCAATAGAGTGTTTTGGGTTTTTTTGCTACAGGGAAAGGATTTCGTCAGCTTTAAACTTGTGATCTGCACCAGCCAGGCCAAGGATTGCTCAGCAGGTATGAGAAGATTAAAGGTTACAACAGGCACATTGTCTCTTACCTTCTCTCTCCTCTATTAGAGTGGGACAAGCTGTCTGATACTGCCCACAGCTCCAGGAGATCATCCCACAGATCAATCAGCCCCAGACACTGCTCAGAAGCACAACAGCTGCTCCTGGGGGGTTTCGGGTGCCTGGGTGCAGGCAGAGCCCAGTGTGGTGAGTGCCCCAGTGACTCGGAGCAGGTTAATCCCAGAGCGAAGATGAGGATTCTGCTAATAACAGCCCCAGAGCTAATGGGATCTCCCACTGGGAAGAGAAGTCGGTTAGCCAGAACGTGCCCTTCCCCGAGGATTGCAGACGGACGCGGTACTTACGGTCAATTTTCTTCTTCATTCTCGGACATACAAAGAACCAGACGACGAGAGCACAGACAACAGCACTCCCCGCCGATATTAGGAGGATACCCCACAGAGGAAGTTTGTCAAAGCCCAGCACTAGGAAATAAAACAATGGATCTTTGAAAACCTCTGGGCAAAACCCTCCTCGATATATGACTTTGGTATTCCCAGGCACAGGGATTCCCATCACCTGCAACAGCCCTGAGCTAATCCACCTGCCAGGGAGAAACACTGCTGGTAGGCATCACTGACCACGCCGAGACCCCAGGTATACTCTCTGAGCAGCCCCATGGGTCATATTCCCATCGGCAGCTGACCCTTTACAGCCCCTTCCCCCAGCCAAACCCTGTCAGGAGTGGTGCATGCCCCGGGCTCCACACAGCTCCTGTCTCCTTATTTGCTGCAATGTCAAAGGAAAAAACACCTCCCAGCGTGGCTGCTGCAGCGCCGCTGCTGCTTCCCTGCTCTGGAGAGGACACGGAAGCTTGGGCTGCTCCCACCGGAGCTCACCAGCCCCTCCGGCTGCTGGGGAGGGCAGCTCTTCTGCTCCAGGAGTCAATGGGAATTTAGGCTTCACAGCATCTGAGGTGATACATGACCCACTTAGGAGCATTCTCACAGGCAGCCTGACTTTGAGCAGAAGACTGGCATCACGCAACCCCAGGTAGGGCATCAGGTGCTTGTGGCTATCCAAACCCTGCATTTGCTGCTGCAGGCAGCTGCTGCATTTACTGCTCCTAAAGCAGACCAGACACCTCACCCAGGCACAGGTCTGCCTGCAAACCCTGTGCTCGAGCAACCTAGAGTTCACACAGCAATTCAGGGCTCAGAATAAACACAGATACACTTTGGGCATGCCAAGTGATCAAGTGATTTTGGAGCAGCCCCAGTGCCCCCAGCAGCACCACTGCAGGCCTGTCCTCATCTCTCCCATGTTGGAGAGCCCGGGGAAGGGGAAGCTGACATCCCTCCAAAAATTTTTCCAGCCACTGTTTACAGAGCAAACCCTGCCAGAGCCAGCACTGCCTGCCCGCATCCCACCTCCAGAGGCTCCTCCACAACAGGAAACCCACGCTCACACCAAAAAAACAGCTCAGGCCAAGTCATCCCAGAAAACAACGGAGGTGACTGAGCCTCTGGCTCCACGGGCAAATCCCGCCTGTCCCTGCTGAGCCCTCTCCTAGTCCTGCTCATGACCTGTCCCCTGCCACACAGCATCTTAGTTTGGCTTTTCCAACTGAAACTCAGACTCTGCAGCACACAGGCCAGCTCTTCTCAAAGGGAGTAATTAGCTTGTTTTTAGGGACAAGAGGAATCAGGAGGCGCAGCCCCCAACCCTGCTCCTAGCCCCACTACTGGCAGCCTGAAGAGTCTCTTCAGCAGCCAGCAGATACCTGAGTTTTAGCACAGGTAAGAGAAGGGAAGTCATGTTATTGGCCAGTCCTGGCAAGTCTAAGGAGAAAGGTCTGGAGGAGTTTAGTTTGAGCAGGTCTCTTTGGTTGGGCAACTACCTAGCCCAGACAGTGCAGGCCAGCCTGCCGCCTTCCGTAACCGGCACAGGCCAGCCGCCTTCTAGGAGATCTCAGCCCTGTAAAGCAAAAAAGGGGTAAATCGTGCATTTAATGGAGGCTTTAGAAAGAATTTCAAAATTCAGGTTCAAGCATTCTTCTGTGCACTTACAGGGCGCCCCAGTATACATGATGGAGAAGAGGTTGATTCCCACAGTGCAAGCATAGAAGACGGGCAAAGCTCGCAGGCCATTTGGAACAGGATCTGCCTGGAAAACACAAATCAGTGCTGTAGAGAGGTAGACTGGGGGGCTGTGCAGCAGCCAAGGAGCAGCTTAGCAACAGATCCTTTCCAGAAGGGGTTTGTGCCCTCAGTCACCTACAGATAGCAGCTCCCAACAGCCTTTAGGGAACAACCCACAGTCAAATGCCCCCCGGCTGGGAGGGCAGGAGGTAGCACAATGTCTGGGTCCCACAAGGCTCCCCAGAGAGCCAAGGCAGGCCCAGCCAAGGGTTCCAGCACTCCCAAGTCTGGAACAACTCATCTCTACCTAGCTTCTGAACCCTTTCCTTGGCTCCCCAAACTGCCACATCCACATATGTTTTTCTTTGAACTCCCCAGGAACTTTCAAAGCTTTTACCTCTTTCCAGCTGACTTGGACAAAATAAAAAGTCCATTACTCACAAAGGAGCTTATTTGACCGCATACCTGGCAGCAAGGCCCTCGCCCCAGCAGCAGGAGCATTTAATCCCCACTGCTGCCCAGCAATTGGGATTTGGCGTCAGGACAAGCACACCAAGCCTTCTTGAATGCCAAGCAGCACGGAGCAACTGGACTGTTCAGCACCAGAATGGAGCGTGACAGGGCCAGCCCCACTTTGGGAGGCTGGTTACACAAGGTTACTGTGACAGTGGTGATGCTGAGCTGTTTTAAAGGGCTGCCAGTGATAAGATCTTAAAGTCTCTTGAATCCTTAGAGGTAAGACCTAAAGGAATCTAACCTCAGATATGCAGGAGAAAATGCTGGAGTTTCTCTGCATAGCTAGGGTTCCAGGTGGAAAGAATGTGGTTTCCCCAGCCCCAGGAACAATTCTGTCCCTCCCAGCTGAGGAAAGCCATGGCTGTGGATCACCACCTTCACCTGCAGCCTACCCCAAGGAAAAAAATCCTTACACCAGGCTTTTGGAAATGCCCAGCTGACAGCTCAGGTCTTATCAATTCTGGGCTACTTCACTACTGGGAAACAGGGCTGTTCCTGCTAAAGCCAGGCAAGAAAACTCCCATGTTTCAGAGGGGAGGTGATGCTCCAAAACCCTCCAGGTCCACTCTGTGGAATAGCAACAGGCCCCATTTTCTCATGTCTTCAGCTCACAAAGGGCTCCCCTGGTGCCAACACACACATTCCAGGATGTGCCAGGAGAAGCCCTGGTGACCATAAGCCAACCAACAAGTCCACTGACAACAGCCAAGAGCCCCAAAGTGACAGAAAACAGGGCAGATAGCCCTTACCTTACAGAGGATGAATCTCTGGACGAGGAAGAACAGGATAGCAGACATGATGCCCGAAAGAAGGGGTGAGATGAACCAGGACAACACTAGAAAGTGGGAGGCACAATCGGCATCCTGCTGCTGGAAAAGGAAGCCCAGGGACACATGGGGGCCATGGCTGGGGTGGTCCCACCAGCTGGACTTACCAATCTTCAGCAACTCAGACCACTTGACACCTTCTTGCCCTTGGGCCACCAGTGAGAAGCCAATGGTTGCTCCAACGATGCAGTGGGTACCAGAAATGGGGAGCTTCAAAAATGAAGCCATCAGCTGCCACACAGCAGATCCTGGAGAAGAAGCAGCCTACTAAGAAAGCCATCACCAGGGCACCATGGGACATACTGCCCCTACACTGTGACCTCCCTGCTCCTTACCAGACATGGCGCAGATCGAACCTGCCATCAGCAGCTCCTGTGTGGAGTTGTACATCTCTACGTCAATCAGCCCCTTCCGGATGGTCTCGCTGACCTTGGCTCCCAGCAGGACAGAGCCCACCGTCTCAAAGATGCTAGCCAGGATACAGGCCTGCCGCAGGGTCACCACCCCCGAGCCCACAGCCGTGCCGAAGGAGTTAGCCACATCATTTGCACCAACAGAGAAGGCCAGGACGAAGGCAATGATGAAGCCCAGGACCAGCATCCAGAGGAAGTCAGCCATGGGGGCGGTGGGCACCGCGGGGGTCGGTTCCATGGCGGGGGCGGGGCGATGGGTTAATAAATTAGGTATAAAATTAAATAGAGGGATCGCTATAGGGCTCGGGGGGGCTGCGACGTCCTACAGGCCCGTCGGTCGCAGGAGCTGGGGGCTGGGTGCCGCGCCATGGTCTGCGTCGCTCTTCATCCTGCGGGAAAGACAGAGCTTAGCAGGGTGAGCACCGGATACCGGCCCTTCCCGCCGCCCGTAACGGCCCCTCCCGCGCGCGCCACCGCCCCCTCCCGCCGCCATGTGTATGTGTGTCCGCCCCTGCCCGTCATCTCAGCTCACCGGCTGGGCCGGGCCGGGCCGCGCTAACCGAGAAGCCCCAACTGCGGTTCCACTTCGCTGCCGCTCTGACCCCGCTCCGCCGCTCCACTCGAGACCGGTCCCCGCCGGCTCCGTCCTCCCCCGCCGCCCGGACTGACGCGGCCACAAGCGCCCGGCGCGCTTTAACACCGCCCTCCGCCCCAACGTGACCGCGGTCCCGCCCTCGCTGGCCATTGGCCCGCTCGCCGATGGAGGGGGCGGGGCCGCGCCACCATTGGACAGCGCCGAGCACAGAGCCGGGGCCCGGCMCGCCCCCCCGCGCGGGCACCGCGCCTGAGAACCACGTGCGCGCTCGGCGTCCCCCGGGTGGAGGGACGGTGGCACCGGCACGGGAATGGCATGGGCGGGCCCGGTGGCGGCACCGGCGTGGGAATGGCCTGGCCCGCCCCGGCCCGCCCCGGCCCCGGCCCCGGCCCCGGCCCCGGCACCGGCATGAACGCGGCCCGGCACAGCCCGGCACAGTCCAGCCCGATAGTGGGCTGACTCGACTCTGGCACGGCCCAGCACTTGTGTGGCACATCCTGACGCCAATGTGTGCTCTGCCCTGGCATCGTCTGGCTCAGCCCCGCATGGGTGTGGCCTTGRCTGGGCTCGGGCACGTCTGGCACAGCTTGGCACCGATGTGGGCTCTGCTCCAGTGTGGCACAGGCCCAGCCCAGCACGTGTGAGGGCCCAGACTGGGCTCCAGCACAGCCGGACACAGTTTGGCACGGGTGTGGGTCCGTGTGGGTCTGGCCCACATGTGGCATGGCTCTGCTCGGCTCCAGCATGACYAGCCTGTGCCAGGCACAGCAACAGTGCTGCACCAGCCCAGGTGGGCACTGAGCTGCTGACCACTGGGCTGGCACTCCAGTGTGGCTCAGTCCCACTCCAGCTCTGAACTGACATCACACATGGGCCTTGTGCCTGCACTGGTTGAGACCAGCACCCAGCAACAGCACCAGCCCAGGGTATGCACTGGCTTCAGCAAAGGCCACACGTGGGGACTGAAACCAATACCCACCAGGACCAACCATGGCACCAGCATCCACAGCTGAGTGGTGGCAGCTTAGGGAATCCTGCAAGGTCCCAGGAGGTTCCCAGGAAATCCTGCTGGGTCCCTCCTAGCACCTCCAGCCTGGGTGACACAGGTGGGGGTGATCCCCTGCACTCAGCTAGCGCGCAACCCTCTRTGAATATGTGTGCACACACAGCCCCCATATGCACATGCACATGCTGGGGGCACACGTGTGCCCCGAGCAGGGTGAGCGCCAGTGCCCATTCCCATCTTGGGGTGATCGTTGCCCAGCAGGAACCACGGCTCAGTGGACAGAGGCCACAGGCAGCCCCAGGGCAGCGGGTCAGCCAGCACGGGAAGCTGGGGTGTCTGGCCAGGGATTGTGCTGCCGCACGGGTCAGCGGCTGGGGGCTGGCCACGGCTGGGCCATCACGTCACGGGGACACTAGTGACAAGGGGTTGCAGATGGCACCTGGTGCGGGGGGGAAGTGGCCAGGGTGCCCCAGCCCTGCTGCATCGCTGCCCCTGCGTCACCCGGCCAGAGTCCGTCCTGTGTCCCCATGGGCCCTGTGTCTCAGGCCACGTGCAGCACTGGGTATGCAGAGCCACAGCACAGCCCAGGCTGGGCCTGGGGGGTAAGGAGGGATGTGTACCTGGAGCCTGAGGACSCCTTGCCACTCTCAGCTCACCAAAGCAGTAGCAGGGGATGACCACACACCCTTACCCCGTCCCCACTCCACATTCCTGTCACCACTGAGTGTCCCCATCTGCCCTAGATGTGTGAACTGGGGAGGAAACTAAGGCAGGAGTCCCTGGATGAAGCTGGGAGGATCCGTGCCCTGGGCCCCTAGGTCCCATAACCCTGTACCCCCAAAGCTGAGAAGGGATCCAGATGAGTCTACACCCCTGCAGGGSTAGAGGCAGGTCTGGGGAGCAGTACTGGGCATATGGGGTGCAGCAACAGGTACATGGGGTGCAGCACTGAGTATGTGGGATGCAGCACTAAACATGGGGCACAGCACAAAGTGTGCAGGGGTGTGGCCAAGTGTGGAAGGGTGTAGCACTGAGCAAAAGGGGGTACAGAGCCTTGCACGTGGGGAGCAGCATTGATCACATGGGTGCAGCACTGAAGAGATGGGCTGCAGGGCCAAGGATGTGCTGGGAAGGAGCAGGAGGGGTGGCCCTTCGAGGTGCCCCCAGGCCAATACGCTGAAGGTTCCTAGCACTGGGAGGGGATCCTTAGACCTTTGTCAGCTTCACTCCTACGGTGAGTCCCACTCCTGAGCAGTGGGACTGTGACACTGGAGGCACTTAAAGCAGTGAGGCAGCACTCTGGCAGCTGCTGGGAACGCCCTGAGAAACACTCCAGCCTGTAGCCATCTCACATGCAGACCCAGAGGCTACATCCCCCTGCCCCAGCAACACCAGTAAGTCTGTAGCTCCTGCACTGGGAGCCTTTGATGGATGCTGAGCATGCCCCGCAATCCACCTGCTTGGYATCGACGCTGCCGGTCCTGGTGCTGGCTTTGACCTGCAGGTCCCTGCACATGCCCTGGTGTTCAACAGCATCACTGGGCATCCCAACACTCGCTGGCACACTGTGGACCTCTTAAGTGTCACCAGCAGTCTCCGGAAACCCCCAGCACCTGCCTACCCTGGCTCCACTCCTGACCGATCCTCTTCTTTCATGTTGTCCTACTCTGTTGTTAATTGGTAATAAATTAAAACTAATTTTCCCGAGTCAAGTGTTTTGCCCATGACTTAACTGTTGAATGATCTCCCTCTCCTTACCTCACCTCGAAAGTTGTTCCACTGCTCACAACCCTGCCACAAGTGCCTACATCGCCCCTCCCTGCACACCCAGAGCACACCACTTCCCCATCAATGCTGCCCTGGCCCCCCAGCCAGCTCACATCTCCCCTCTTTCCCCATTGCCTAGTCACACCTCTTTCCTCTGCCCACTRTGTCCACTCTGACCCTCCATTTCTCCTTTGCTAATGCTCAGATCTCTTTTATTCACCAGTCTGGATCACTCGTGTCTCCTCCCTTTCCTCTTGGGATGCTCAGAGTCCCTTCTGTGTCTCTGTGCATGCTGACATCTCCTCCACAGACCCCCACCTGAGCCAAGGGATCTCTGCTTGCCCCTGTGTCAATCCTTTCCCCTCCCAGGATGATGGCTCTGGTCACCTTCCCACAGTCCTCTTCTGCTGCCCTGCAGTGCAAGAGAGGTGTGAGATGAATAGAATCACAGGATCATTTGGGTTGGAAAAGCCCTCTGAGACCATAGAGTCCAGCCATTCCCCAGCACTGCCAAGACCACCACTAACCCATGTCCCCAGGTGCCACATCCACATGGCTTTTAAATCCCCCCAGGGATGGGGACTCCAGCAAACAATGTCCTCAGGTCAGAGCCTTCCCCACAAGCCCAATGGACACCCTAAGTTGTCTATGTGCACACAGGGGAGGATAAGATGTCCTGCCACCTTCTGCAAGTCCCATTACTGGCAGAGGAACCATGTCTTGAAGGGATGGGCTCTCCAGGGTGGAAGGGCAGGGTCAGATGCCACATTCCTCCTCCTCCACCTTCCCTGGCAGCTCTGTGYGTCTCTCCAGCCTTGCCAGAACTTCTCATGCTTGTGGTGGCAAGAAGCTATGACAGTGGAGAAGGATTACCTCTGGGCCCCGGCTGAGCCCCAGCCTCTGCCCAGGGACCTCTGCAGCCCTGCATGGCATCACCCAGTTGTCTCTTTGGCACTGCCAAAGCAGGGATGGCTGGGTGCACAGGGGTAAGGAGGGCAGGTCAGGGATGTCACAACAAGCAATGCCAATTGAAGGGCTCTGGAGCCCTCTAGTACCACTGCCACTGTCCACTGGCAAGAGTTTAGAAATTTGGCAGGAAACAAACCCCCTTGTGTTCCAGCTGGTCCTGAGAGATCAGAAGGCTAAATTTCACAGTATCACCAACTGGGCACTGTAAGTGCGGCCATGTTCTGTGAGAACTTAATCGATCCAGATTCATGAATAGTTTGGTTTATTGGAGCAACAGGAAAGCAGGTTCAGAATAAATGCATGAACTACAGTGTTAACATGTCACGGCAGAAGGTATAGAACAGAATATATATTAAATATTCCTGGGTCTATGTGTTGCGGGAGGCTGAGAAGCACTCAGTGCCTGTTCTGGACAGCAGCCAGACACAGGGGCCCTGTGGCAGAGCTCCACAGGAGATGCCTGCACAGACAGCCCACCTTTTCCTGGTGTCCCAGTAAGCTGGGATGGAAAAAGCCATGTCAAGGTGTGCCCCAGCTCACTCACCTGGCTCCTTTCCTCRCCATGCATTTCTCCAGGAGATGGTGCCCAAGCATATGAAGAAATCTCACTGCGTGCCTCCCCTGCATGGGAGACCCCTTCCACTCACTGCATGCTGGTGAATCACGGGCAAAGGTATGAGTGAAAACAAACTTGAATCACATTGTGGATAAGGTTGAAAGGGACAACAGTGGGGTCATCTGGTCCCACCTCCCTCCTCAAGCAGGGTCATCCAGAGCACATTGCACAGAATTGTGTCCAGACGGTTCTGGAATATCACAAGTTGGGGAGACTCCACAACCTGGGCAATCTGTTCCAGTGCATGGTCACCTGCACAGAAAAGTTTTTCCTCATGTTCAGGTGGAATTAATATGAATTTGCTAAAACACAACAAATTGTGATGTCCGGAGTCACTGTATTGCTTACAGCATGGATAATACATATAGTGAAAATCAAATTAGAATAAACTAGAATCAGTGGCAAGTTAGATTCAGTGGGGTCATGGGGCCCCCCACACCCCCTCAGAACCCAGGGGACCCCCAGGACCTGTAGTGGCACCCGTAGGAGTTTGCTGCCAGTACAACAGAGTTGATTGTGCTGCTGATCTTTATTTATACTCCTGCAAATATTCTGCTGGCTTCTGTCCGGCTGTCCGGGCGCTCTGAACTGGCTTTGGAAGCTGCGAGGCGCCTGTGGAGAGGAAGCTGCTGAGGCCCAGCCGGGGCGCGGGGCAGGTGTGAGGGTGAGGAGCAGCACTGGGCGCCCCACGGGCTCTGGGCACCCAGCTGTACAGGGGAGCTGTGGGCACAGAGAGCTCGGGGCAGAGCACGGGGCGCCAGCTCACAGCTCCAATCTCCACAGTGACTTGCTGGGCACCCAGAGCACCAGAGCTCGAAATGCCTCATGCCACTTAATACCAGTTTGGCAGCTCCACTCTGCCCCACCAACTCACTTTCTCCTCTTCCTCCACACATGGAGCACACAACATAGCACCATTCCCAGCAGCATTGAGCCAAGGACTGCCACGATGCCTTCTATGCAGTACTTCTGGAAATTATCAGCATCCACAGCATTTGGGTCTGCCCTGCCCACTACAATGTTTGGCTTTGCCCCATCATCCACATCGTCATCCTCATCGTCATCCTCATCGTCTGGGTCTGCTCCGCCATTCTCGGCGCTGGTGGATCTCCTGCTGACAGCGCTGTTGAGGCTCAGGCTCTTCACACCTGGAGGAACAATTCTGCACATTAGTGTGTCCTGCACACCTCTGGCAATCTCACYGGAGGGCTGACATTGCCAACAGAAGTTCTTTCCCACTTCATTAGCATCTCTGAATGAGGGAATATCCTGTGGTGGCAACATTTCTTTGGCTTCAGTAGAAACCAAGGGAACTCCCAAAGGTCTTGCAAGTCCGTGCTCTCCGGACCCTCTCTCTCCTCTCAGCTTTGCTCACACTTTGGAGTGGCCCCAATCCTGTTCTTCCAGTGTCTGCCTTTCCTCCCTGTTCCTGGAGATCCTTCACATGTGCCCACAATTTCTCTTGTGCTCTGGCCAGGGATGATCTGACTGGGGCAAATGCAGTCCCTGGGACTCAGCTGGAGACACAACTGGCAGTAGAGACTCTGGACCACCCTTGCAGCACACCAGTACCCGCAGGGCATGACATGGAGGGTCCCTGCAGTGAGGGACTGAGGTGAGGGCAGAGGGACTACGGTGTGCCCCTACATGCACCTGAAACCTCTGCTGCCCCATTGTGCTGGTTAGGAGTGACCTGTACCCACCTGCTAGTATCACCTTCAGATCCCTCAGGATTTCATATAGCACTTTGGATGTCTCCAGGGAAGATTGTCTCCTTCCATCTTGATACTCTGGACCTTAATGGAAAGAATAAAGTTGCATTTTCCCCCCAGCAAACCCTGGAAGCAGCACTCAGGCTGTGCAGTCGGTCAGGACTGACCAGTGACTCCTGCAGTGCCAGGGGAGTTCCAGTGCAGGGTCCAGCCGAGAAGCTGGGAAAGCCCTCCCTGTGCCCACAGCTGCAACCAGACCCCCCCCCCCCCCAAGGAGCTCCCTTCATACCCTGGAGCACCGTCTGTTCTGACAGAACAACAGAACAGGGGAGGGGATCAAGGAAGAACGCAGCACACCCAGGCTTTGCTCCCTGTTCCTGGGGATCCTTCACATTTGCCCACAATTTCTCTTGCGCGCGCCCATCTTCCCTTTTGAGGCTTGGCAGGTGCTGCCCTGGATGGAGACTGTCTGATGCTGAAAGGATATTGCTGTCCCCCTGGGCAGGACTCAGGGAGCTGGACAGAGAGCATGGGGGGAGCACAGCTGTCTGACCAACCGCCCCTTGGAGTGAGATGGACAAAACCCATCTCTGCGTCAGGGAGAGCCACTGCCAGCTCTCCCTCCCCAGCCCAGCACCCACACCCCAAGGGGATGCAGTCAGGCCCTCTAGGGAGATACCTGAACTTCCCTCTCCCTTGTTGCCTTTTCTGCAGTATGGGCAGCATTTGCCTGCCCCCAGTTTTCAGGACTTGTCTCCCACTTACAACCTGTGGCAGGGCTGCCCAGTGCCTGGATAATTTTGAAAGCATTCCTATATCCTGGCATGGGAGCCTTCCCCAGGGTTGGCCAGCTGTTGTAATGTATTTGAACCCTGATAGTGTGCCCCAGCCAAAACCATCCTTAGTTACTCTTATCAGAGCCCTCAAGAATTCATCAAGTAATGGGTTCCACGTGTACAGGAGTTGAGCACGTGGACAAGATAGAAGGACCAATCAAGTAATAGGTTCCACGTGTACAGCAGTTGTAAAGTCTAAGTAGAGTTTTATGTGAACAATAAAGTGGCTTCTGTGAAATCATATTGATTTGTTGTTCAGAAGTCCTGAGCTCCCGCATACTGGTGCCGCCGACGTGATAAACATTGTGATAATGAAGCAGACTGGACCCTTTGGATTCTGAAGGGGGTTCTGTGGAGTGAAAAGGCGGGGGGCCCTGGTCGGAGCTCGCTGCGGCTGGACCGCGGCGGGGGGAGTCGGAGGACGGCTCCATTGGAGTTCAGGGACAGAAGAAAGCTCCTGGGAAAAGAAAGCTCCGGAAAACGTACGCTGCAGCGGGTACACCCGAAGAGGTGAGCGACCAGGGGCTGGAGGATGGGAAAGGGACTGTCAAAAGAAGAACAGGCCACGTTCAGGGTCCTCCAGCTTATTCTTTCCGTGAGAGAAATTAGATGCCGTAAGCGATGGATTAAAAGAAACTAAGAGACTTTAAAAGAAACTAAGGGACTTAGTATGGTATGGAAGTTAACAATAACGGTGCTAAGGCAAATAGAAGCAGAAAAAACAGCTGCAGTAGAGGCAGCAGCCTGTCTAGAGCCAGGCGGTCCCGCGGCTGCCTTTCCGATGCTCGCACGAGAATTCTTTGGGGGAGTAGATCCAGTTATACCGTCCCTACCTTGTGGACCTTCAGAGACAGAGTTACAGGCTCCGCAGCCCGCACCAAAACCAGAAAAAAATGGAAGTGGATGAGCTGTCCCCTCCACAGCCACCAGGATTACCTACGGGGTGTCCCGTGGTATCCCCTGAAGAGTTAACAATAGCATTAGGAGGGCGTGTATATCCCCTGCTACCTCCCTCAACACCTGACTCACCACGGCTTGGCCAGAGCGGGGATTTAAATGGAAATGACGGGTATTCAAAGGCAGAGCATTTGCATCGCTTTGAAGAAGAGCATAGACAAGAAGAGTCACAACAAGTTCCGAGAGCAACTTGGAACTTTGAAATCGATTTCCTTGGAAATTTTGATCCATCAGCACTTCCAGTGAAATTAAAAGTCCACAGGACTGTGCTGAAAGAGAAGATCGCAGGCGAATCCACGGACATTGACTACTTTCCCCCCCTAATTAACATAATTCTTTTCTTCTTCGAAGTGTTAAGCTATTTCATCACCAACTCAAATAAGGGACACTTTAATCTAAAGAATAAGGTCGTTCAGATCTCTGCTAATTAGCAGCTGTCCTTACAAATTTTGGCAATGAATTGGATGAAAAATTGCATTATAATCTGTCCTGCCTTACTCTGTGTTTAAAATGGGAACAGCACAGAGCATTTGTTTGACATGATGAGACATATCACATAGACATCAGTGTTAAAAAAAAAAAAAAGGAAAAAAAAAGAAAAAAGAAAAAGAAGAAAAAAAAGGAGGAAAAAACCCAATTGTGGTGGTTGGTTGGTCGCCTGGAGAGAGGGATCTTGCTGCAACCAAGAATAGCGCTTTTAGAGCACAACATTTAGAAATATGTTATTAGTGACATTAATAGGMAATGCAGCAAATTTTCATACAATTTTGTTAACTTTTTTCTGCTAGTAACAAAACATTTTTTTTGAGAGGGTTTGATGTAATAACCCACAGCCTTGCTGACATAAAGAAGGGTTTCTGGTGTATCAAAAGCCCTTAAGGGGAAGCACCTGCCCTCCAGCTCCGCCCCACAGCACTATTTAAACCAGCCAGGTGGACCAGGCCAGGAAATAGCAGTCTCAGGTACTGCAGGAACTGCTGTGAGATGAAGAGCTGCTGCACCACCACCAGAATTTCTCAGTTGTGTGGAGCTACCTGGCAAAAGAGAAGTACTGCTGGGGACATTAAGGTGAAGGGTTTGTGGAAGTCGAAATGTTTTGTCTTTTGGAGACTCTAGATTGCATCTAAAGATAAAGTTGGTGACACGGTGATGTCTTGGAAGGAGAAAGTGAAATGTTTCTGAAGTGAGACCCTATTTGTTTTAGAGCTTGGGCCATGTCTGGTAGAGCAGTTGTGCCTTTTGGTCCTGCAGTGCTTCATCCCCAGCGCTGCTGAGCAGTTTCTGTCCTTAGGGTGTTAGAAAAGAGGCTGAGCTTATCCTCAGTATTTTTGTTTTAAGATGCTTAAAGTATGAATAATGAAGTCAAAAGTAGTGGGTCAGAAAATCAAGCATTACGTATCCAGAAAAAACAAAAAAGAATAGCATTTAGAAAACATAGTAGAAAGGGTTTGGCTGATGCAAAAAGAAAAAGGGGGAAT